>JASAMX010002375.1:0-15300 GCA_030248175.1 Microlaimidae sp. YZB2_3 | reverse complement strand
CGTTAAAAATGTGGGCTTCAGGCGGGGACTGTGTTCAATTTCACGGTTTAATGTTTGGAAAATTGGTTCTTTTTCAATAGTCGCACACATATGTGGCAAGAGCCCAGCGATCCGTTTTTTTTTAAAACTTTTTTCATTAGATATATTTTGAGCATAATTACTATAAATTTTTGTTTCGAAGCCGTAAAGGGATTCAAAGGAAATCCCGTAACAAGTTCTACAATTTGGTGCCTCGAATGTGTCTGTAGCTTTACCTGGACGCGAGTTTTGATAATTTCTTTTATGTATACAAATTTATCAATTTTTCGAAAAATAGTATATGTCAAAAACACTAATTTTCTTTGGTAAAAGTATAAAACGACCTCATATGGTAAATCTACTGTGCAATTACAATCGATCACGCAATCGCAGGCCAATATTATATTTTTAAAAGTTTTTCAACAAATATTATTTTTAGACCCTGAAAATGCTAAAAAATCGAACCTAAATTTGCCGTTTTTCGGGCGCTGCTTGTAAAAGTCAAAAACATCCCATAGGGTTAAAATGGTAATGAGGTTCAATCCCGTTTTTTTCTGATGAATTCGGTGTAAAAACATGTGTGTTCATTATTATTTAGCGATCGCAATACACTTTCAAAGTAACCCTACTCTGATTTGCAGTTTTTAACGCGTTGACACAAAGGGCTTTCAGCGAGGTAGTGCTCATCTATTTAAAAAGGAATCGGGTCGAAATTTTATATGTGTATAGAGAGGACCTTGGGGTATAATTGTGATGCATTAGGTTTTTCCCAGAATAAAATAGTGCCCCAGGCTGCATCACTCTTTAACAAACATAAAAAACGACCGACCGCTTGATAAACATTTGGGTAAATTAGGGTTAAATCTTCTTTTTTTTTGAAAAACAGCATTTTATTAAAATTTTTGAGGCTTTGCGGTCAGGTCGAATATAAGATCGTTAATATTGGATGAAATTTACCCCCTCAAATGATGCGTCAAACTTTTGGGCCGCACATATTTTGCACTATGTGCGTAGATAGCCTTCCGCTGGTACAAACAAACAAACCAACAAACAAATGAAGTCTTTTGAAAACAAAAAATAGAACATCTTATTTGTTTTATTACTATAACTTTGAAAATAACTAACAAATTTTCTCATTATTGTATGCTTTAATAAAAAACTTTAAGGCTATAATATGTGTCCCAAAAACGCCACAAGTCGATTTAACCGCCCTGTGTTACAATTATTAGAAAACGTGGGTAATTTTTTTTCTTCTGCTTATTATTATTACGATTTCAAGGCTTTTATCGTAAAAATTTCATTCCTGCATAACTACAACTCTAAGAAGGTCAAACTAGGATTCACAGGATAACCAAAATACTTTCCTGCATAACACTTTTTTTCAATTGTGTATTCAGTATCGATTTATTGTTCAAAACAAAAAAAATTGAAAAATAAACAAAAAAATTTTCTAACCGCACAATAAAAGCCTTCCGGCGACAATGAATGAATCTACCAAGTCATTAAACTGCGCAAAAACAACAGGCTGTGGGGACAACTCTTAGCGGTTGGTTTTAAATGTTTTATTTCCAAAATAACAAAATGTTTAGCAAAATACTATCAATAACCATTTGCAATATTTTTTCAATTGTTTTAAAATTGGAAATTGGTTTGGGACCATACGAAAATTGCATTTGGATTTGGTAACTGCCCAATGAATAAAAATTTCAACCATATGATAGTAATTTGTTCACAGGGTGGGTGAAATAATTAAACAACATTGTAGATTTTTTTTAGTCTGATGAAATGTTAATTAAAAAAATCATAATCAGAACAAACTTTCACGAGCGCGAAATCGCCACTGTTTCAAATTTATGGTTGTTTCTTACTTTCTTACTTTTGTTAAATATAATCTTCTAATTAAAAAAGTGGCGATTTCGCCCTTTTTAATGATTGTTTGGAGTATGATTTTTTTAATCGACATTTCCTTGCACTAACAAAAAATGAACATTGTTGAGTAATTAGTTCACTGTATCAATAAATCATTATCATATGTCAGAAATTTTATTTACTGGCAGTTACCTAAACCAAATGCAACTTTCCTATGGTCCACATATGTCCATTTCAGACAGGTCCACATCTTGTCTGTTGAAACATACGCCCGGCGAGAAATCACCCCTTTTTCCTGCTGTATTCTTATATGGAATAGTACGATAAGCCGCTTGGGAAAATAAATAAATTACACCAGTATTTCATGTAGTACGTCTTATACTTTATGTTTATTTAACTAAAAGTATGGAGTCAGTTGAGTCAGATGAACCAAATAAAATTTTACCACAAAAAAAAACAAAAAGCAGTTGACTTGCTGACGTTACTACACTTTTAAACATTTTTTTAAAGTATTATACTTTCAAGTAATTTTTGCGTATTTTAAACTTTTTGTTTTTAGGGTATATTAGCCTCGAGTAATAATTTTGTACTCATTCCGAATACCAATGTATATGGAATGTAAGTTTTGTTTTATTGTAATAAAATATTTTTTAATAAGGTTTCAAATAATTATGTTTTTGACTAACTTTAAAGTTGACAGGCGTTACAAATAAGAATAAAAAAAATTTGAAATCTAAACTTAAAAAATGTCACTAAAACGTGATTAAAATTAAATGGTATTCTAGCTTTAATAAGCGGAAGCAAAAAAATTGACACAATTAACTACTAACTTTAGTTCTTGGAATAACTTTTTAGCAATATTTTCTATAGTTTCTTACTTTTTAAACTTGGAATCAATTATTGAAAAATCAAAGATTATACTACTGGTGTGCATTGTCAGGAAATTTCACTTTAGCAGCGCCTTAGCTTTAAATCAAATCAAATAAAATGTGTTTATTCTAGAAATTTTAACAACATAGCAAATATCACAGCGAACCGATCACGTTCCCTAATAATTACAAAACCTTGACTTTATCTAGAAAATGACTCATAGACTTAAATTACTTTAAGTTCTAAGATGAGCCATAGTAAGACTTCTTTTAAAAGTAACTAGGAATGTTGATTGTACTTGTTTTTGTGATAAAGAGTTCCATTTTGATACAACTCTATTGGAGAAGAAAAATTTTTTTGAAATCTACTTTTCTTTGGTTTATTTTTAACTTATAACAATGCCCTCCTGTATAATTTTGATTTAAAGTGAAAAATCAGAAATTTTTTTGCTGTTGTAACCATTTAGTATCTTGTAGCATTCTGTAAGATCAAAATTATTTCAACGGTCTTGTAGTTTTTGTAATCCTAGAAATTTTAGTCTTTCTTTGTAAGAAACCATTTTTAGATTACATCTCTTAAATAGTCGTCGAGTAAAAGACCTCTGAACATTTTCAATGATAGCAATATCTTTAAGCAAATATGGATTCCATACAACATTAGCATATTCTAACTGCGGTCTTACATATGTAATATATACTTGCAATAAATTTTTTAATGAATTTAAAGTAAACGTTCTAAAAATTAAAGAAGAAGTTTTTAAAGCTTTTTTTTTATAATTTCGCAGTAATTTGAAAATTTTAAATTTCCTGAAATATAAACTCCTAGGTCTTTCACTATTGTGCTTTCTGAGAGTGCTTCTTTATCTACAGTGTATTTAAATTTTAATGTTTCATTTTTAATTCCAATATGCAAAACATCACTTTTGTTTTTGGCCAACTGCAACTGCCAGTCTTTTGACCGTTTTGTAATTCTGTTTAAATCGTCTTGAAGATTACTGGTGATTTTCAGTAAAAAAGCTGGTGTAAAATTTGGCGTCGTCTAACAATTTTACTTTAGAAGGAAATACACAGTCGACGGTATCATTAATATAAACAAAAAACAAAAACGGGCCTAACACAGAACCTTGCGTAACTGAGCTTTTTACATGATATGATTTTGAATCTACGTTGTTGAAGATTACTTTTAAATTTCTTTCAGTCAAAAAACTTTAATCAAATTTAGAAATCTCCCAGTTACACCATATTTTTCAAGCTTAAACAACAACTTTTGATGTCAAACTGTATCGAACGCCTTAGCAAAATCCAAATATATAACGTCAATCATTTTTTTTATTGTTATAGAATTGCTCCAGTTGCTTAAAGTTTCAAGAAGTTGGGTTATAGTTGAACTTTTACACTTAAAGTTCCATTTGGCGCCTTGAAAAATATTTTACATAGAAAGCTTAAAAGTACATTTATAACCAGATGTTCCATCAGTTTACAAACAAAAGATGTATGTGAAATCCGTCTATAATCTGTTTTATTACTTTTTACTCCTTTCTTAAAAAGCAGAAATACTAGAGCAGTTTTTCATTCCTTGGGTATGATACCTAAGTCAAAAGATTTTTGGAATAATAAACTTAAAGGTTCGGCCAAACTTGGATCAATTTTTTTGTTGAAACAGCACAGGAAAACAGTCAGGGGATTTTGATAATTTATTAGGCAGCTTTTTAATTGCTTTTATTATTTCGTTTTTTAAAGGTAATTAAAACAGTACCAAAATACTGTGCAAAAATTTCCATATTTTTTGGTCTGTAGTTGCAAATGCTCCATCATATTTTAATATTGGAGGTATTTTTTCTTTATGTTTTATTTTGTTGTTAACATATTTGTAAAAGCTGTTAATGTTTCCTGCATTCAAGACACGATTTTTAATATCTATATTATGATTTTTAACTATTTGTTCATACTCTCTATACCATCTTTTATAATCTGTTTTATTCTTACCGTTTTTAAATTTACGCCATGCTTTTTGCTCTTTTGCTTATATTTTTTTAATATTGGAAAGATAATGTGTTTTTTTATGATAATTGAACTTTTTTAGTGGGACATGGTTTAAAATACCTTCAATTAACACAGATTTAAAGTTTGCCACCACTCCTCAGCGGTCTATCAGAAGAAAAAAGTTGATCCCAATTTACTGATGATATGTAAAGAGCAAGCATTTTGTAATCACCATTTTTAATATCAAGGAAGGCAAAGCGATCCTTCCTTATTTTGCGTTTGATAATCAAAAATATTAACGTTAAGCTACTGCTGAATTGAATGATGATCTGATGTTGAAAATCCAGGGCAAAATGAAAGTGTATTGATAATTTCGGGATCATTCGCCAAAACTAGATCAAGAAAATTATTCTGTCTTGTGGGGTCTTTTAGAAGCTAATGCTTTTATGTGTCACCATGAGAAGATCCGATAAATGAATGTCCTGCTGAATTGAAGCCTGTCTTTTACCGCAGATACGTTGATGATTGTTTTATCCTATTATGTTGTCAGTCTCATGTCAGTCTGTTTTTAGAATCTTAAATTCCCGTCATAAATGTATTAAGTTTACATGTGAGAAAGAGCCTAAATCTGTTCTACATTTCTTAGATTTATCTGTCAGTAGAAATAACAATGTTTTTACAACATCTGTTTATAGGAAGCCGACATTTAGTGGCGTTTATTCTAGTTATGAAAGTTTTATTCCAGTTTCTTGTAAATTTAGTCTTGTTTTTAGTCTTTTACATAGGTCTTATCATCTTTCATCACCATATACACAATTTCATGAAGAAATCCAAGTTTTAAAATCTTTTTTTATGTAAAAATGCTTATCCTGTTGGTTTTATTGATTCTTGTAAAAGAAAGTTTTTATGTAAAGTATTTTCTATTAAGACCAATGTAGTTTTAACTGTTGAGAAAATACCACTATATATTGTTTTACCATATACTGGTGTTAGTTCCGCACGCTTGTTTGTTTAAAACTTCTGTACATTTAACAAACTTTTTTCCATATAAGGACAAGATTCCGTTGGATTTAAGATCTAGTGTTGTATATAAATTTATGTGTAGTGGGTGCAATTTCACTTACTGCGCCAAACAGTTTGCCACCTTGGCACTAGAATCTCAGAGCATATTGGAATCTCTTCCAAAACTGGTAAAAAGATTGTTCCAAAAGAATCCTTTATATTTGATCATGCTGGTTCATTTAATATGCTTAAGAATTATCCAACGTCTAAGGATTTTGCTGTTTTATGTTCCGCTTCTAATGAGTTTAATCTGAGAGTAAAAAAAGTATATGTATAAAGAGGGCTCGTCCTGTTTTAAATAAGAATGTTGCCAGTGTTAATTTAAGCTTGTTTTAGCAATTTATTGTAATTTATTTTTTAATAAATTTCGTAGTAGTATGTTCCTTTAGTCTTAATTTTTTGTCTAACTGTTGCTAGTCCATAACCAGTTTTAATTCGCGCAGTTTTTGTTCTTCTTTTTTTATGTACATTTTTCTGTATATGTTTTTAATCTATCACAATCTTCCACTTCATTTTGTATGTTTTATCAAGTTTTGTAAATTCATTTCATTATTTTCTTTTTCTATTCTTGTAATTTTATATTATTTACTTGACCTTAATACTTATTATTTAATTTCTTAATTTGTAGTATTTTCTGTAAATTCACTTATAATTATTTAATTAAGATGTAATTAAAAATGGCTGAAGAAACAGCCGAAAACTTTTACCTACAATGTCTTTATCAATAAACGTTTTAACTTATATACTTTTTGCTATTGCAAAGAACAGCATTTAGTTCGCGTTTCGCTAAAACACAAACTCCTCCCCCATGTTGATCAACACTATCCTTACGGAAAATGTTCAAATTGTCATGTTTATCTAGCATGTTGTTGGTAATGGAGTCATTAAGCCATAATTTTGTAATTAACAAAAGATCACAATCACCATACAAAGAACAGATTTAGACTCTTTCTCACATGTAAACTTAATGCATTTATGACGGGAATTTAAGAATTCTAAAAACAGACTGACATGAGACTGACAACATAATAGGATAAAACAATCATTAACGTATCTGCGGTAAAAGACAGGCTTCAATTCAGCAGGACATTCATTTATCGGATCTTCTCATGGTGACACATAAAAGCATTAGCTTCTAAAAGACCCCACAAGACCGAATAATTTTCTTGATCTAGTTTTGGCGAATGATCCCGAAATTATCAATACACTTTCATTTTGCCCTGGATTTTCAACATCAGATCATCATTCAATTCAGCAGTAGCTTAACGTTAATATTTTTGATTATCAAACGCAAAATAAGGAAGGATCGCTTTGCCTTCCTTGATATTAAAAATGGTGATTACAAAATGCTTGCTCTTTACATATCATCAGTAAATTGGGATCAACTTTTTTCTTCTGATAGACCGTTGAGGAGTGGTGGCAAACTTTAAATCTGTGTTAATTGAAGGTATTTTAAACCATGTCCCACTAAAAAATTTCAATTATCATAAAAAACACATTATCTTTCCAATATTAAAAAAATACAAGCAAAAGAGCAAAAAGCATGGCGTAAATTTAAAAACGGTAAGAGTAAAACAGATTATAAAAGATGGTATAGAGAGTATGAACAAATAGTTAAAAATCATAATATAGATATTAAAAATCGTGTCTTGAATGCAGGAAACATTAACAGCTTTTACAAATATGTTAACAACAAAATAAAACATAAAAGAAAAAATACCTCCAATATTAAAATATGATGGAGCATTTGCAACTACAGACCAAAAAATATGGAAATTTTTGCACAGTATTTTGGTACTGTTTTAATTACCTTTAAAAAACGAAATAATAAAAGCAATTAAAAAGCTGCCTAATAAATTATCAAAATCCCCTGACTGTTTTCCTGTGCTGTTTCAACAAAAAAATTGATCCAAGTTTGGCCGAACCTTTAAGTTTATTATTCCAAAAATCTTTTGACTTAGGTATCATACCCAAGGAATGAAAAACTGCTCTAGTATTTCTGCTTTTTAAGAAAGGAGTAAAAAGTAATAAAACAGATTATAGACGGATTTCACATACATCTTTTGTTTGTAGACTTATGGAACATCTGGTTATAAATGTACTTTTAAGCTTTCTATGTAAATATTTTTTCAAGGCGCCAACATGGCTTTAAGTCTAAAAGTTCAACTATAACCCAACTTCTTGAAACTTTAAGCGACTGGAATAATTCTATAAACAATAAAAAAATGATTGACGTTATATATTTGGATTTTGCTAAGGCGTTCGATACAGTTTGACATCAAAAGTTGTTGTTTAAGCTTGAAAAATATGGTGTAACTGGGAGATTTCTAAATTTGATTAAAGTTTTTTGACTGAAAGAAATTTAAAAGTAATCTTCAACAACGTAGAATCAAAATCATATCATGTAAAAAAGCTCAGTTCCGCAAGGTTCTGTGTTAGGCCCGTTTTTGTTTTTTGTCTATATTAATGATACCGTCGACTGCGTATTTCCTTCTAAAGTAAAATTGTTAGACGACGCCAAATTTTACACCAGCTTTTTTACTGAAAATCACCAGTAATCTTCAAGACGATTTAAACAGAATTACAAAACGGTCAAAAGACTGGCAGTTGCAGTTGGCCAAAAACAAAAGTGATGTTTTGCATATTGGAAATAAAAATGAAACATTAAAATTTAAATACACTGTAGATAAAGAAGCACTCTCAGAAAGCACAATAGTGAAAGACCTAGGAGTTTATATTTCAGGAAATTTAAAATTTTCAAATTACTGCGAAATTATAAAAAAAAAGCTTTAAAAACTTCTTCTTTAATTTTTAGAACGTTTACTTTAAATTCATTAAAAAATTTATTGCAAGAGTATATATTACATATGTAAGACCGCAGTTAGAATATGCTAATGTTGTATGGAATCCATATTTGCTTAAAGATATTGCTATCATTGAAAATGTTCAGAGGTCTTTTACTCGACGACTACTTAAGAGATGTAATCTAAAAATGGTTTCTTACAAAGAAAGACTAAAATTTCTAGGATTACAAAAACTACAAGACCGTTGAAATAATTTTGATCTTACAGAATGCTACAAGATACTAAATGGTTACAACAGCAAAAAAATTTCTGATTTTTCACTTTAAATCAAAATTATACAGGAGGGCATTGTTATAAGTTAAAAATAAACCAAAGAAGAGTAGATTTCAAAATTCTTAAAATGCACAATTTGTAACGTAAATTGTTATATCCATTTGGAAATCTTTCACGTACATAATTGTTGAAAAACGCCATTTTTGGGGGATCATAACTCCTGAACCACTGAAGATATCTTGTTGAAAAACTTTTTGTTGGCTATTGGGGGCAGGGGTAAGGTTTTCACCAAAAATTATCAAAATCGAAGACAAAAAGTTTGACTACGCACTGCACCTTTAAGATGAATTTGTAACCTTTTCTCAAATAATGTTTTAAAAACGAACAAAGAACCCAACAATTTTTTACGCCAAAAAAATTTAACAAACAACACAAAGTATAAAACTTCGTTTATAATATTTGACATAATTTATTAAAAGCTTTCTTTGATAATTATAAAAGTTGGCAAAAAACAATATTAGGCAATTATGAGTGAAGACTGAAGAGCAATACATAAAAGTAAGTTTGCAGCCTTTTCGCAATAGTTATAGCTCGTTTTTCTATATTTTTGCACTGCACCTTTAAGATGAATTTGTAACCTTTTTCAAATAATGTTAAAAAACACACAAAAAAGCCAACAATTTTTTCCGCCAAAAAGATTTAACAAACAACACAAAGTATTCTGTTATGGAATATGGAATATGGAATTTCGATAAAACTATTGTTTATCAAAAAAAGCATAATGCAAAGTAAGAAGTGCACAACACCTGTTGCGCTTGCAGTAATATACATGAAATGCGCATTTTTGCCTGCAACAAAAAGTCCAACAAATATTTGGAGTAAATCCACTAACGCACGCATTTTCAATACGACGATTTCATTTATTTGGACTGAACGCAAAGTTATTCTATTTATTCGCAAATTTATTATAAATTCCAGCTGTTTTTTTTTGAAAGTTTAGATCTCCATATGCTTTGAAAAAATTTCGAGCTTCCAACCTATGGAAGTACCTCCAATTTTAAGGGGGTGTCGGCAGTTTTTGATTTTTGGGAATTACCAAACGTTCCCACCTAAACCTCTTAAAAGCTGAGCTTCTTCAAATTTTGAGATAAGGAGGATGTTTCGAATGGGTGATTTTTGTTGACGTTCAAAAGCCTCTGACACCTAAGGTGAATTAAAGCACACTCAATTCATAATAATAAACATCATCAAATCTAATAAAAACTACTTACTAAGTTTTATATGAAGATCAGCATTAGTTTTTTTTAAATCCAAAGATTATCACCTCAAAAATGGATAACATTATTTATATTTTTTTTTGTTAAAAAAATTTACAAATCAGAATTTTAAATTTGTTTTAAGTTCATAAATGTATAAAATAGTACCTATTAGTAATTCCTAGTAATAAACCTTAGCTATATCAACATTTTGAAAATAAAACAATAATGTTTTAGCTATTTTATTTTATTCATGATGTAAAACAATCCAAAAAATTTATAAAAAATTTCAAAAACATCTATTTATAAACTAATAAAATAACAAACAAGGTTGTATAAGTCTTTTAAAGTGTCAAATTATTTAGTTTATTTGGCATTGAAGTAGTAGGTTTTGGGTGCTAACTATTTCCTGATTGCTGTTCATACTACAGTAATCTATGATACAAAATTTTTAATACGTATTTGTGAGAAGCGTTTGTATTGATTATTTAGGAAATATAATGATTTAAACAAAAATTTTAACCTTCCCCGTTAGCGTTTCTTGTGGGCTTTTTTTATTAAAGTTTTATTTTATTTGTGTTTCTTAAAAGCTGAAAAACCGATTTTAAAAATAATTGCCTACGTTTTATTTTTTTGCGAATCAAATTAGGGTGGCACTTTAAATGACACTAAGATAAGAGAAGTCTAGTAAATAAAATTTCCCGCCTTCACTTAATGTTGCCCTAATCCTAGTGGCACTAAGAGCTTAGTAACACTTGTTTATAAGTGCGTCTAGTAAATTTGGCCCCGGAACCCCCCAAATGATAGGGATGTTTCCGGGGTACTCCCAAATTTTAGGGGGACGTCGGGTCGGCTATAATCAGGATTTTTTATTTTTTGGGGGTTTAAAACCCCCCCAACCCTTCCCCCTGCTCAGCTATGCTTCTAATAGACTATTTCGACATAAGGCGTTTTACACAGTAAAACGCCTTATGTGAATAATTATTCAAAGCATCAGCTGAGCAGGGGGAAGGGTTGGGGGGTTTTAAACCCCAGAAAATCGAAAAAAATCCTAGCCGACCCCGACGTCCCCCCCCTAAAATTTTGGGAGGTACCCCGGAAAGACGTGCCTTATCCTTGCGAGGGTTCGGGGCCGAATTTACTAGACGCAGCTTCATAAACAAGTGTTACTAAGCTCTTCGTGCCACTAGGATTAGGGGCCGACGTAATAAAAGGTTTTGAAAA
Organism: Microlaimidae sp. YZB2_3; assembly: GCA_030248175.1. NCBI lineage: Eukaryota > Metazoa > Nematoda > Chromadorea > Desmodorida > Microlaimidae > Microlaimidae sp. YZB2_3. Next base: position 3,942 of record JASAMX010002375.1, on the reverse strand, counting down.
TTTTATTTTCTCAACTTTTAGGTGTCATTTAAAGTGCCACGTAATTTGATTCGCCAAAAAAATAAAACGTCACAATGTATTTTAAAATGGGTTCAGCTTTTAAGAAACACAAATAAAATAAAACTTTAATAAAAAAAGCCCACAAAAACACTAACGGGGAAGGTTAAAATTTTTGTTTAAATCATTATATTTCCTAAATAATCGATACCGAGAAAAATTCTTCTCACAATACGTACTAAAAAATTTTGTGGTTTTGGATTACTGTCGTGTGAAACAGCAATCAGGAAAATAGTTTTCCACACCCAGACCTATTCTTCAAATGCCGAATAAAAGTTTTTAAAATAGTTTGACACTTTTAAAAGACTTATCAACCTTGTTTGTTATTTTATTCGTTTTATAAATAGATGTTTTTGAAATTTTTTATAAATTTTTTTTGGATTGTTTTACATTGCCCATGAATAAAATCAATAGCTAAAACATTATTGTTTTTATTTTCAAAATGTTGTTGGTAGCTAAGACATTTTTCTAGGATTCTAATAGGTACTATTTACGTTTATGAACTTGAATTTAAAATTCTGATTTGTAAATTTTTTTAACAAAAAAAAAATAAATAATGTTATCATTTTGAGGTGATAATCTTTGGATTTAAAAAATAATGTAAATATTCATATAAAACTTCGTAAGTAGTTTTTTATTGCCAGATTTGATGATGTTTATTATTATGAATTGAGTGTGCTTTAATTCACTTTACAGCTTTTGAACGTAACAACAAAAAGTCGCCCATTCGAAAACATCCCCTCTTATTCAAAATTTTGAAGAAGCTCAGCTTTTAAGGGTTTAGGTGAGACGTTTGGTAATTTCCCAAAAATCGGAAACTGGGCGCCCCAGATTTGGAGGTACTGCAAGTAGGTTGGAAGCTCGAAATTTTTTCAAAGCATATGGAGGAGTAAAGCTTCAAAAAAACAGCTGGAATTTATAGATAAACTACAAATAAATAGAAATAACTTTTACCCAATAAATCGAAATCGTCGTATTGAGAAAATCGGTGCGGTATTACTCCCAAATATTTGTTGGACTTTTTGTTGCGGCGAAGTGGCGCATTTTCATGTATATTTTACTGCAAGCGCAACAGTGTATGTACTTTTGCATTATGTTTTTTGATAAACAATAGTTTTATGGAAAAATTTTCATATTTCCATCCTCATTGAGCATGTTTTCTCCTTGTTTGTTTAAATCTTTTGAGCAAAAAATTGTTGCAGTTTTTTTTGTGTGTTTTTTAACATTATTTGAAAAAATCATATTTCAGAAGGTGCAGTGCAAAAATATACAAAACGAGCTATAACTCCTTTCAAAAAGGCTCCGAATTTTCACTTTTTATGTATTCTCTTCAGTCTTCACTCGTAATTACCTAATATTGTTTTTCGTTTTGTAGATTCAGAAAAAAAGCTATGAAGAAATTATGTCAAATATTATAAACGAAGTTTTACATGCTTTTGTGTTGTTTGTAATTTTTTTGGCGGAAAATTATTGGGGCTCTTTTTTGTGCGTTATTAAACATTATTTGAAAAAAGTTACAATTCATCTTGGTTTTTGTATTTTCAATTTTGATAATTTTTGGTGAAAACCTTACCCCTCCGAATAGCCAACAAAAAAGTTTTTCGACGAGATATTTTCAGTGGTTTGAGTTATAGATCCCCAAAAATGGGCATTTTTCAACAATTTGTGTACACGTGAAAAAATGGATCTAACGATTTCTAACACGAGATATACGAGATTTTTGAAATCTACTACTTGGTTTATTTTGAGCTATAAGACAATGCCTCCCCTGTATAATTTTGATTTAAAGTGAAAAAATCAGAAATTTTTTTTTGCTGTTGTAACCATTTAGTACTGTTTGTAACAATTATATTAAGAGATCAAAATTTCAACGGTTATTTATTAGGTTTTTTCCTAATCTCAAAGTTTTCAGTCTTTCTTTTGCCCTAAGAAAAAACAGTTTTTAGATTACATCTCTTTTAAGTAGTCGTCGTCGTAAAGACCTCTGGACATTTTCAATGATAAGTTAAGCGGAATATGGATTCCGTACAACATTAGCATATTCTAACTGCATTCTCATATATACTCTTTTAGATAAATTTTTAATGAAAAGTAAAACGTTCTAAAATTTGAGAGAGAAGTTTTTAAAGCTTTTTTTATAATTTCGCAGTAATTTGAAAATTTTAATTTTCCTGAAATATAAGGAACTCCTAGGTTGTTTCCTATTGTGCTTTCTGAGAATTGTTTCTTTTATCTACAGTGCTTCTTTAAATTTTAATGTTAACTTTTTTATTTCCAATATGCAAAACATCACTTTTGTTTTTTTTTGGCCAACTGCAACTGCAGAGTCTTTTGACCGTTTTTGTAATTCTGTTTAAATCGTCTTTGAAGGTAATTTATCGTAGTTTTCCCGTAAAAAAGCTGGTGTAAAATTTGGCGTAGTCTAGTTTTACTTTAGTACGCAGTCAATTTGTAGACAAAAAACAAAAACTAACGCCGGAACTTGGTTTACATGATATGATTTTGATTCTACGTTGTTGAAGATTACTTTTAATTTTCTTTTCAGTCAAAAAAGTTTAATCAAATTTCAAAATTGTCCAGTTTACCATATTTTTCAAGCTTAAACAACAACTTTTGAGAAATGTCAAACTGTATCGAACGCCTTCACGAAATCCAAAATATATAACGTCAGAATCATTTTTTATTGTTTATCAAATTATTCCCAGTCGTTTTTGAGCTCAGAGAGTTGGGTTTATATTGAACTTTTTACAAGAAGCCATGTTGGCGCCTTGAAAAAATATTTACATAAAAACTTAAAAGTTACAGTTTATAACCAGATGTCCCATCTTACAAAGCAAAAATATTACCTCGTTGTATAATCTGTTTTATTCCCTTTTTACTCCTTTCTTAAAAAGCGGAACCGAGCATTTTATTCCCTTGGTATGATCTCTAAGTCGAAAGATTTTTGGTGAGAACAAAGGTTCGGCCCAAATTTTGGATCAATTTTTTTGTTGAACAGCAGGAAAACATCAGGGATTTTGATAAGTTTTTTAATTGCTTTCGTTTTTTAAAGGTAATTAGAAACATACCGAAATATATTTTCCCCCATATTTTTGGTCTGTATTGCAAAATGTTGCAAGTTCATATTTTAATATTGGAGGTATTTTTCTTATGTTTTATTTTGTTGTTAATATGTAAAAGTTGTTAATATGTTTCCTGCATTGAGAGACACGATTTAATATATTATATTATGATTTTTAACTATTTTGTTCATACTCTCTATACATTTTATAATTATTCTTCGTTTTTTTTGAATTTACGCCATGCTTTTTTGCTCTTTTTGCTTGTATTTTTTTAATATGGAAAGATAAGATGTGTTTTTTATGATAATTGATTTAGTGGGAACGTGGTTTAAACTCGTTAAAGTTTGCGGCTAAAACATTTTTGCAGAAGAAAAAAGTTGAATTGCCCAAATTACTGATAATATGTAAAGAGCAGAGCATTTTGTAATCACAGTTTTAAATTTTTTCCCCCCCCCCCCCCCCCCCCCCCCCCTTCCTTATTTTTGCGTTTATCAAAAACTGTAATTAACGTTAACTACTGCTAAAAATTGAATAATGATCTGATGTTAAAAATCCAGGCGGGATGAAAGTGTATTGATAATTTTGGTACATTCGCCAAAAACAATGAGGAGATTATTCGGTACTGTGGTACTTTAGAAGCTAATGCTTTTATGTGTCACCATGAGAAAATAAATTGCAATAAATGAAACCTGCCTCTGAATTGAAGCCTGTCTCGCAGGATACATTTATTTAATGACTTTTTTTATCCTATTTTGTTGTCAGTCTCCCATGTCAGTTTCTGTTTTGGGTCTTAAATTCCCGTCGCTGATAGATTTAAGTAGGC
>JASAMX010002371.1:0-64103 GCA_030248175.1 Microlaimidae sp. YZB2_3 | reverse complement strand
GTTAGTTTTGTTGTATGTAGTGTTTGGTTGCGCAGTTAGTGCTGAGTAATCGGAAAACAAGAAACAAAAATATTACTCTGAGTTAAAAGTTAAAAGTTAAAGGTTAAAAATTTGTTAAAAGTTAAAAGTTAAAAGTTAAAAATTTGTTAGTTTTGTTGTATGTAGTGTTTGGTTGCGCAGTTAGTGCTGAGTAATCGGAAAACAAGAAACAAAAATATTACTCTGAGTTAAAAGTTAAAAGTTAAAGGTTAAAAATTTGTTAAAAGTTAAAAGTTAAAAATTTGTTAAAAGTTAAAAGTTAAAAGTTAAAAGTTAAAAGTTAAAAGTTAAAAATTTGTTAGTTTTGTTGTATGTAGTGTTTGGTTGCGCAGTTAGTGCTGAGTAATCGGAAAACAAGAAACAAAAATATTACTCTGAGTTAAAAGTTAAAAGTTAAAGGTTAAAAATTTGTTAAAAGTTAAAAGTTAAAAGTTAAAAATTTGTTAGTTTTGTTGTATGTAGTGTTTGGTTGCGCAGTTAGTGCTGAGTAATCGGAAAACAAGAAACAAAAATATTACTCTGAGTTAAAAGTTAAAAGTTAAAGGTTAAAAATTTGTTAAAAGTTAAAAGTTAAAAACTTGTTAGTTTTGTTGTATGTAGTGTTTGGTTGCGAAGTTAGTGCTGAGTAATCGGAAAACAAGAAACAAAAATATTACTCTGAGTTAAAAGTAATGTCGGTGGGAGGATCGTTTGTCGTCTCTTCGGTGGGTACGTTTGTGTTGTTGCTGGCACTTTTATCGCTTTTTCTTTCCGATCGTTTTTTTCGGCTCCAGGAAAGTAAGACATTGAACCGTAAACTCTCGCAACTTTGTCAAAGCGGACAAAAATATTGGTATATGGATAAATTTTAGTTTCTGATCGTATTCGGTTAAATCTGTAATTTTTAATGCGTGATTCGTAATGTATACCTACATAGTCTACGATCCTTACATATAAGCAAGAATACAAAATCAAAAGCGTGCGCGAATACGAAATAACTTCATACTTGTCTAAAGTGAAACGTAAACATTCTTTGGTGTAATTCTGTTGTGAATTATTCACTATTAGGTTTTAATTAAAATCGTAAATATGCATTAAGATTAAACTTGCGCAGTTCTATAGGTGAGATTCATTGCAGGGGCCTATTTCATAAAGATTTTTGTAATTGTAAATTAATAAACGCATTTCATTTCTTCTTATTTTATTAATTAAAAAATACGTACGTACTGTGGAATTTACGGAATTTACAGACATGTAATTTTTTAAATTCTAAACGCAATTTTATTAATATACGTTTCAATTAAAAACTACAAAAAATATGCGTTTATTAATTTACAGCTGTAAATTAATTATACGCAACTTTTATGAAATAGGCCCCAGATAAACATTAACTATACCAAATAGTATAGCATACGAAAGCCATAGCGTAACGCGTGTGCATTCTATTTAGTAAGAAAATTATTTAGTAGATTTTTCGATCAAAGTTTGCGTTAATTTTCAGTTAAAGAATATACTTTTTTTTAGAGCAGAGGCTATGAATATTCCGCCTAAAACCCTGTATCAGCACTGTTGCTGGTATAGGGTTTTAATCAATGGCCCCACACCCAACAGAAGATTTTGGGATTGGTGTGAGGTGAGATTTGTTTTCAAAAAATATAACACAAAATAATAAACCAACAAAACTAAACAAAAAATAAAATAAAATGAAAAATAAAACTTAAAATAAAATAAAATTTTATATAGATACATATATAACACAAAATAATAAACTAACAAAACTAAACAAAACTTAAAATAAAATGAACAATAAAACTTAAATAAAATGAATAAAATTTTATATTACAATGGCGTAGCCAGTTTTTTCTTTTTTATATAAATTCAAAAACATTTCTGATGCGTTCCAAAAGCATAAAAATACCCAAAAAACTAAAATTTTTCCCGCTTCGCGGGAAGTGTACATTAATCATTTTGTTAGTTTTTTTTTAATTTCAATGGATTGTACCATTCAATACATAGCTAAGGCATTTGCCTTTGCCTCAGATATTGAATATCAATACTTTATAGATGTTAAAACTCATATATTATAAGATATGTAGGTTTGATAATGGCTGTTTTAAACCCCTTAACAACGGTTTTTACACTTGTGGGGTTGTCCGCCTTTCCACCTCTCCCCATGGTAAAGCGTGGCATTTTGTATAGATTTTTTTTACTTTTAAAGACATCAGAAAATAGATAGTTGTGTTATATACAATTTTATCGCCTTATAATTTTGAAGATCAGACATAATTGTGCAGAAATTAGGTAAAAAAACAAAAGTAAAATGTATGTTTACGCAAATACCAGGGGACGATCTTTATGCCGTTTTTAGTGCATATTTTAAAAAAATTTTGCCTCCGGCAGCTGGTGAGACACCTCCCGGACCCCCGGCCGACGTTTCACGTTGGCTGGCGCCGCTACGCGGCGCAGGCGGCGGCGCGTCGCGCCGCTTCTATAAACGTTTTTCTTCCCCTCCAGATCGCCCACCCCCAAATGAAATCCTGGCTACGCCACTGGGGGCGTGAGGTATAACCCAGCCCCTCCTGCCCATTCATGGCTCCAACCTTTCCTTCCCTTCCCCGAAAAGAAAAAGCATTCGGACAGTGTTTTTTAATTATGTAAAGTACTTATGCTTGAATGTTTTCGACATCCACGGATGCGGGTTTCTATTTAGGCTGCGGCGCTGCACGCCGCTTTTGTGGCACTTCCCCCCCAGACCGCCCCCCCCCCCAAATGAAATCCTGGCTACGCCACTGTATATATATATATATATATATATATATATATATATATATATATATATATATATATATATATATATATATGTGTGTGTGTGTTTATATATATATATATATATATATACATAAGATTTAAAAATTTACTTACATTTTGTTTTAAAAAAACTTTTTGCCTATTATTTTAGTTATAACTTTGTTATTAAATATTTATGAATCAAGTAAACAAACGTACTCTTATATATTTTTGAAGCCGTAATGTTTCAATTATTATTTTTTTCGTTTTCGGATTTATTTTGCGGTTCGTAACTAAGAAAACGAAGTTTAAAAAATTGGATGGTTACGATATTTTTGATTTATAGCAAATTTTAACCAAAAAAAAACTTGGGTTTTAATCTAAACTTAAGCGATTTTTCAAAATCCAACTCTCACATTTCTTAACGAATTACTAGTTACAAAAAAACTATAATATATTGTTTGTATGTTTTGTATATAAAATAAAAAAATGGGAAGCCTTATGATAAAAAATTTTGAAACAATGACATTTAGGGCCGGTTCACACCGGAGTGGCAGCTGATAGGCGACGCACAGCGCACACAAATTACACCGCAGCAACAATGAGGGTGTAATGATGTAAACGCGCGCGTTCACTATCAGCTATCAGCTGCCACTCCGATGTGTGGCCTTTACTCTTTGTTTGGAAGGAATTATAATTCGTGCATGATTAGATTATAATAATATATGAATTATTATTATTAATAATAAATAGTTTTGTTCTGATTGGTTTCAAAAATTTCACAAACCACATGACAGAACAGAAGTTTCATTTTATTGCGTCATGTGATTTTGTACATTTTGCAATAATTATAAACTATAACTTTTAATAACGCCATGCGGTACTAAAACGGTTCTTTGTCTTTTACTTTCTTTGGCGTCGTTTCTTGGGGGTTTTTGATGATCCTAAATTATAGTTTATTTACTTATTTTAAAACTAAAATCATGAGATTCTTTTTTTGTGTTTTTTTACTTCATCTTTTTGTCATCAAATATTTTTTTAATATTTTAAAGCATAAAGGGTTTTATATAAAAGGTTTTTAATATTTTAAAGCATTAAGGGTATAAACTATGTTGAATAAAGGGTTTTAATTGTTTTGAATTTAAAAATTTACCCTGCACTTTTTAGTTTTGGCAAAACTTTTCATATTAATTTTTGCTTTATTTTAAATGATGACCATACCGTTGGTTACGACAGAATGATTCAAATTCAAAATCGAAAAAGCCATAAAAAGTTCATTTGGCTCTTTGGTCCCTTTCGTTCTGACTGTTTGGCTTTTAAGACCTTTCTTTTGACTCTCATAGTGATGGGCAGTTCCGGTTCCGGGTTCCGGATGTTCCGGGCAAAATTTGGAATTTCGGTTCCGGTTCTTATTCCGGTGTCGAAGAATAGATCTTTTCCCCTATTAATTGTTATTAATTCCAAAAATAACATTGATATTAATAAGTAAGTATTATTTAGTTGTTTTTCGGAGATAAAAAGAATATATTTGCATTAGTTCGTTTTGTTCGAGAATATAAAAAATATGCCATAATTAAATAAACTGAATATTTTTTTAGAAAATTAATATCTCGAAATAAAGGCGTTTAATTTTTAAAACAAAGTATAACAAAAAAAACATGAAAAAGTGACACCAGTTTAATTTCTTTCCAATTAAAGGTAAACCCAACGTGGCTGCACTGCAACAGTTGTTCGTCGGATTAAAAAATGCCCCCATTAAGTAACCACTCAAATCACGAGAATCTGACGTCACTTTATCAAACAAATACTCTGTATTAAATCGAATTTAATTGGCTGATAAAGTGACGTCAGATTCTCGTGATTTTAATTGTTACTTAATGGGGGTTAATCCAACGAACAACTGTTGCAGCCACGTTGGGTTTACCTTTAGTATTTAATTAGTTCACCTTCAGTTTTTACTTTTATTAAAATCAGTTTTTGGTTGTTTAGGTTAATTTTTAGGTTTTGCTTAGGTTTAGGAAAAAGTTTTTGTCTTTAATCAGGAACTGATTTTTTTGGAAGATATACCGAATTTATTTTTTCTGGCGCCGCCAAAATTTTCTTTCGAGTTTTAACTTTAGGTTAATAATTTAAATTTAGGCTTTCTACTTAGGCTTGTTTAGGGTTCACATTTCAGCTTTATATGATCGAAATTTTTACTTTAGGTAAAACATTGAAAAGGCTTTTATCTAAAAAAGCAGGTTTTTTTAAATACTCCGGACATCTAAAATGTTTTATTAGAATAACATTTATTTTTTAGTGTTTATCACCAATTTTTTGATCTGAAACCTCGAGTATTTTTTAAGAATTTTTTGATTAAAAGAAAAAAACGGAATAACGTGAAAAATAGAAAAAAATGGATGTTGTTTTTGATATGCAAATACTTGTTACATGATTTATAACAAGGGGGGATTTATTCTAGACTAGAGTGAACACCAGAATAAATCTTCTTCTCCCTGTGAGGAACTTTATGCAAATTTTTGCAGTACGCTTTAACACAGGGGGAATTAATATTCTGAGGGGGGGAGAAGATCTGTTTTGGCGTAAACCAGACTAAATCTTCCGGGGGGAAGATCCGTAATGGGGGAAAGATCTATTCTATGACACCGGATTTTTGGAAAATCTCAATTACTGTTCAGGTTCCGGTTTTTGTGTTCTGGGGTTTCCGCAGTTCCGCCAATCACTAGTATTTAGGTCCAACGTTTCACGACGCTTCTGTCCGGGTACCTTGTTTCCTAACTCCTCCCTAACCACCGAATAAATTAAGGTGAATGAGGTATCGCTGGAAAGCGATACCTATATATACCCCAGGAAATGTCATAAGAGGGTTGAAATTTTTAAACAACGTACATGGACATCTTTATACTGCACAACGCGTTTTCACCAGAGGGGGCACGACCCTACGGATTTTGGAACTTAAAAAAAATTTTTGTCTAGAAATAGGCTTAAATTTATTGGTAAGAGTAATTAGCCAATGTAAAACCAGACTATTACGTTTTTTTGGAAAAAAGAGCATGGACATCTTTATACTGGACAACATTTTTTCACTAAAGGAAGGAATGACCTTGCTCACCAACCACAAAAGGAATTGGGCTAAATGAGATATCATTGCAAAGCTTACAGTCCGGGGAATGTCATAAAGAGGATAAAATTTAGAAAAATTTTGTATGATCATCTTTATCCTGGACAACACATTTTCACAAAAGAGGGAAACCTAAGGACTTTGGAAATTGAAGATTTTTGTCTCTGAATTGACTTGAACTAACTGATAAGAGTAAGTAACCAATGTAAAACCAGAATGTGATGTGTTTTTTTTGTAAGATTAATATAGACATCTTAATACTTGACAATGTTTTTTCACTAAAAAAGGGAACGACCTTTCTCCCCAACCACAAAAGGGATTGGGCTAAATGAGATAACATTGCAAAGCTTACATTGGCCGGAATGTCATAAAAGGGTTGAAATTTTGAAAAAATACATGGACATTTTTAGACTGGACAACGCATTTTCACTAAAAGAGGGCCCTGTGGACTTAGGAAGTTGAAGAATTTTTTGTCGATGAAATGACCTAAACTTATTGGTTACAGTTATTTTTGTTTTTTTTTTGGAAAGATGAACATGGACATCTTTATACTGGAGAACGCATTTTCATCAAAAGGATGATGTACCAAAAATGGATAGCCTTCTCTCCAACGGCCGAAAAAATTAGGTTAAATGAGATATCATTGCAAAGCTTAAAATTTGGGTAATGTCATAAAGGGGTTAAATATTTAAAAAAGTAACATAGACATGTTTAATCTGGACAACACATTTTCACCGGTGAGAGCCCAATAAATTTTAAAAGTTTAACTTTTTTCTACTGCTAATTGTTGCTATTGTCATTGCTATTTATTACCAATAGATATTAGTAAATGGAAAGCCAGCGTATAATTTTTTTTGGAAAAATCAAATTGAACATTTTTATACTGGAAAACAATTTTTTTCAAAAGTTGAAAAGGACCTTCCTCCTAAACTTCAAAAAGAATTGGGCTAAATGAGATATCATTGGAAAGCTTACAGTTCAAAGAGTGTCATAAGGAGGTTAAAATTTAAAAAAAAAATTAACATGGATATCTGTATGCTAAACAAAGCATTTTTACCAAAAGGATGGAAGGGATCATTCTTGCTAATTACTACACGAAGTGGGTTAAATAAAATATCATTGTAAAGCTTACAATTCAAAGAATTATCATAAAAGGATTGAATTTTGAAAAATTACCAAATGAATGTGAGAAATAAAGATATAATTATTTGTTAGCCGTAGAGCTGACACGAGCCACTTGCACGTTAAATTCTCAAAATATTTCGCAGCGATTTTTGTCAGATTTTGTCTCCTTTGACACGGCTATATAAACGTCATTTTTTTGGAATCAACATTCGATAATAAATAATTAAATCGTCAATAAAACATTTAAAATCATATTGCAACGTTCTGATTTTGTCGCTTAATTATCTTCAGGCATGTATCTAAACAATAGGAATTAAAAAGGACATCATTATTTGTGTGACATAATCGAAACGTGTATAAGATTTGAATAAATGTTTTATCGAAATATTTCTTGTTCGCTATGTAAACTGTTGCAAAACTCAAGCTTACCAGACTGCTTTCCAGTTTCGTCATTGGTTTTCTCTGATAAGCGTGGCCTAAAATTTAAGAAAAAGTTTAGTCAGCACACATAAAAATTGAAAATATAAAAAACATATGTATATACAAATTAAATAATGTACATATATGTGCTCACAATTGTTAAAGTATACTCTGTTTTCTGCACTTATATCATTACCATTTTTAAGATTCGTTAACCTACTGTTTGTACTATTTGTGTCTGAGTCGGTTCCTGTCCAGTTTGTTAAACTGTATCAATTTGCTAGATTTTTTCAACTTAACTTTTTGCTTAACTTTCAAGAAATCACATTATCTTGTTTCTGTAAATTATTATTACGTTTTAATATGTATCCCGAGCTTACATTAAACATCACTGAAATCTATTTTGCAAAAATAAAAAACGGCATAGAAAAGTAATAACAAAAAATATAACATGAAAATGAAGCTTGTTAAAAATACATTTGTAAATTCTAAATTTACAAGTCTCCGCTTACTTTTTGCAAAATTCGTCGTTACTACGGCAAAATGAGCTAGTGTCATTAAAAAATACCTGAGACTGTGACTCATTCTGTAGTTAATAGCGTGCTGTTTTAAATCGAAATAGAGTCACAGTCGCATATATTTTATACGAATTGTGGCTCATTTTGCCGTAGTAACGACAAAGTATATACCGCACAATTACTCGACTTTTTAAGAATACCAATTAGCGAAAAGCATTTTTCCAGCTAAGCAACGATACTCCCCTGCAATAAAGATCGATAACCATTTATCATGTATTTTACTAAAAATTAAGTGGGCGGATATTTCTAAAATTGAATTTTACAAACATCGTTATAAAACAAGCCCCCGCCCGGAAAGCAAATTATCGCGCTTTAAAATTAAAAAAAAAACAGCGATCACTCACTCTGCTTTTTCAGCACCGGACTGCGACGATTTGGGTTTTTCTGGTGAATGTGCCAACTTGGGGTTGGATTTGGCAATTGATTTGGATTTTTCTAGTGAATGTGCCAACTTTGGGTTGGATTGCGGTTGGGAGTTTATACGCTTGTGCCGAAGGAGATAGGCCGTCGCCAAAACTTCCGCGGCCGTAGCCCCTTCCCTCATACCGGAACTTACTCTTATGCTGCCCGGATTATCCGTCGTCCTAAATTGACGTCAATACTTATATATATAATATATATATATATATATATATATATATATATATATATATATATATATATATATATATATATATATATATATATATATATATATAAAAATATATTGCTTATTATTAACTTGTATATGATATATATATATATATATATTTTATTATATAATGCTTATTATTAACTTGTATATGACAATTCACATCCCATATTTTCCAGTTTTATTATGACAAATCTTATTTCTTAGACAAAATACTTTCTTGTAAAACATTTTTTAAGGTGTCTTCCTACCTATTTTGTCAATGTATTGTTTTTTAATATTTTATTTTTTATTTTTTTTATTGCATCTCTATGTATAAATTGATACCTGGCAATCTTTGTGTGATATTGTTTTACTAATATACGTATTTATTTTGTGATTTGTATTGCTAAAAATAAACTTTCCTTCTTCTTTTTCTAACTTCTCTGTGCCTTTGAGGTAGGTCGCTATAGGACCGCATTTGTAGAGAATTAAAATCTTTGTAATTAAAATAACACAGATACTACAGTTAATTCGTTATGTGAATGTTTTTAAAATTTCCACGAATCACTCACTCTTTCAAATCTCCCCAAACCGGAGTTCTTGCTACTCAAGCCAACAGACTTTCGAATAAATAACGTCATTTTTAATTCGGCTTTGTGCATAAGACCGCTATAATTTGCTAATCTACAACCACACAAATTGGAGGGTCACGAAAAATGCAACGCCGCGATAACAAACCATTAAATAAAAATATATTTCAAACACACGTGATTAATATATATTCAGGATGTTTAGTAATAAACTTTTTCTGTTTATGCTTTAGATTGTTCTTGAGGTGTCTATATTATCGATATAATTTTGTTTAAAGCTGTTGGAGTGTGGTCTTAAAGATTTTGGCATTCTTCAAGAACAATCCATTCAAGTGGTCACCAGAAAGATGGACTATTTTAAACATGGACGAACTACTAGTTTAAAACCGTTATTTTAAACAACCTAATAAATTAAAATAACTTTTTAATAAATCTTGGAAAAACTGGTAAATTAAAAAAATGATCATGATGAAACTCATGAACAACCTGAATCGTGGACTATAGACCTTAGTTTTCCTAAGCAACCTAAGCAAAATCTCAAAAACAAACAAAACATTAAATTTAGCTTGATTTTAAGGTTTTGATTAGGTTGCTTAGGGAAACTAAGGTCTAAAGTCTACGATAAAGGTTATTTGTGAGCTTTATCACGCTAATTTACTTGAAAAACAACAGTTTTAAACAATCCATCTTTCCGGTGACAACTTGAATGGGTTATTCTTGAAGAATGCCAAGATTTTAGTTTGCAATGTTACAACGACCAGAACTGTTAGTCTGAGAAAGGGTCAAAACTCGGGATTGTGTACTTGAACAAGTGATCTTCATTATACAACCAACGAAGAAGTTTTTTTCCACAAAAAAAAGGAAAAACGACAAATAAAAGAGTTAAAGTGATTTTTTTAAAATAAAATTTGGCCTAATAACAAACAAACATTCTATTAAAATAACTGTAAAAAGTTTCATTTTTAAGAACCTCTCTATCGGTGGAAAAATATCTACCTTTATCCGTATTGGTTAGAGTGCGAAGAAAACCCAAGAACTGTATTAAGTTGCTGATATTAAAGGTCGTTGTAGTCGAAGGAATTTAGAGCTAGAACTTAAGTCGGAAAAGGTGATCTTGGAGCCGAAAGTGAGAACTCAATAAATCCATTCCTAAGAATGAGCCAAACGCAAAACCTAACACCAAACCCTTTTTTTAATTTCGACGACAAGTTTCTGAACTTTCGACGGCTCCAAGTTTGCTGCTGGGGTCGGTCCACCATACCCGGAGTGGGGGGGGGGGTTAAACACCAAATTGGGGGGGGGGGTTAAAATCCGAGAAACGCAAAATACCCATATCGTTTTTTTTGGATGCATTTAACGCATATCGTTTTTCGATTTTAAAGAAAAAATAGGTAAAAAAAAGCTGATTTTAGGTGAAAAAGCCCTGTTTATTGCATTTTTGAGCTTTTTACTGTGTAAAACATTCATTTTGACCTCAAAACTTAAGTTTGGAGGCAGTTAGAAGTCATTATAAAGACATTTTTTTTTCTTGATTTTTCCAAAATCGGGGGGTTAATCTTTTCTCCCCACCCCCACTTCTGAGTGGGGGGTTAAACCCCCTCCTTAGAATTTGGGGGATTAATCCCCCCTGTGCCCATGTATGCGGTCCACTATGTTAAGTTAGCATGTCGTTTAAAACTCATGACGTTATATGTAGTTTCTTTAATTGGTATAAATTAATATTTTAACAATTTTATGCATATTTGTATTAAAAATAGAAGCTAATAAAGCCTAAACCCATAGTTAGAAGTTTTGTTAACCCCTAACTATAGAGGTTATTTCCTTATTAGCTTGTATTTAAAACAATTTTTTTCATTATTAAAATATCAATGTATGCCATTTAGACAAGGAGTACAATTCGATTCCATTAGAGAAAAAAAGAAATTACTAAAACATTATCAAGGAGTTTTAAACAACGTGCCAACATAATACCTAGTCAACACGCGTTTCGTCGACACTACGGCAAAATGAGATACAGTTTGTATAAAAAAAATATGTGCCTCAATAAATACAAAATGAGTCAGATTCACGTGTATTTTATAATGACAGTGGCTCATTTTGCCGTAGTAACGACGGTTTGGTGAACCGCCCTTGACGGCTCCATAGACCCCGTACCGAACCCTTTGAAGTTCTTTCCGCGCCAGCGCTGCTCAGTGTTAAACTCCGCCACGTTTCGCTTCCGGTCCGCGTGAAGTCTAACACTGAGCCTTCGTTGTGCGAAATGCCTTCTGCGGATTCGCAGCGTTTTTGGACGAAAAAATTCCAAAGGGTTAATTTTTTTCAACGGGCTTAATTTTTCAAAATTTGCGGTTTGTACTGTTTGCAAGAAAATTTTAGCTTGTAAGTTTCATATGAGGCAGCAAACAAAAAAGTTACTTAGTACAATTTTAGATTTCTTACCTTAATTGAGAGCTGTTTGTACTGTTTGACGACGACATTTCTAATTTTTAGAAGCTAAGTTCAGTTCACTGCCACTTTATTTCTAAAACTAAAGAGTGAATTTTTTCAAATATATTTGAAAAAAATTTTTAATTATTGAAAAAAAGTTTTTAATTATTAAGCCTTAAAATCATATTATTTACGGCAAATTCTACATTAACTATAGCAGACAAAAAAAATTTTTCGGTTTTATTTAATTTTAAAATGTAATTGGAAAAAAATGCTCCTTTGAGGTAAAAACTCAAAATAATTTACAAAATGTTTGATTTAATAATTACATCTCGGATGTATTTTTTTAGCAAGAAAGCTTTCATTTATAGCAAAACAATTTCAATCCTTACATTTTGCACCCTTAAAAACTAATATATATTAGTTTGGTACGATTCCCATACGCGTCCCAAAATTCGATTTGACCGATTCTAAAGTAAAATAATATTTACAAACAAATATTTACAAACAAAATATTTACAAACAAAAAAAAATTGTACAATATCCAATACAAATAAGAAAACTACAAAATCAAAAGAAAAAACTTTGGCGTAAGCGTAATATTGATGAAAAATCAAGATCAGAGTACAAAAAAATTTGCAAAGTATACAAAAATAAAGTTAGAAATTTTAACACTAATAAAGAAACAAAAATTTTAAATTCTGGGGGTTTAAACAATTTTTATAAATTTGTTAATAGTAAAATCAAAACAAAAGAAACTATCCCACCAATTAAAAGAGATGATGGGACATTTGTAACTGAAGACTTTGAAAAAGTTGAACTTTTTGGAAATTATTTTGCTTCTGTTTTTACTGATGATGATAATACTTTGCCAAATTTTAATCCACCGAACATTGGAAAGTTGGACAACATGGTATTTACCACAAAAAAGGTATTTAAGGCCCTAAAAAAGCTCCCAAACAAATTGTCTCGAACACCTGACTGTTTTCCAGCTTACTTTTTAAAACGCTTGGCTAAAGTTATTGCTGAACCTTTGGCAATAATCTTTCAGATGTCTTTTGATTTTGGAGAATTACCACTTGATTGGAAAATAGCTTTATTAAACTTACTGTTTAAAAAAGGCACTAAAAGCCTAAAAGAAAATTATCGTCCAATTTCACTTACATCTTTTTCTTGTAAACTAATGGAACAGCTTGTCAAAGAAGAACTGCTTGTCTTTTTCCATATCATTTTGTCAAGGTTTCAACATGGTTTTAAGGCAAAAAGTTCTACAATAACACAGCTGTTGGAAACTTTTAATGAGTGGACGCTAGCACTAAAAGACAAATTTCTAATTGATGTCATTTACTTGGATTTTGCCAGGGCCTTTGACACCGTGTCACATCAAAAATTGTTATATAAGCTAGAAAAATATGGTGTTTCTGGTAAATTTTTAAAATGGATAAAAGAATTTTTAGTTGGGCGGGAAATTAAAGTTGTAATTAATAACTCAGTATCCAAATCATTTCCTGTAAGAAGTTCAGTTCCTCAGGGTTCTGTTTTAGGTCCATTTTTGTTCTTGGTATATATTAATGATATTGTTGATTGTGTTAAGTTCTCACAAATTAGACTCTTTGCAGATGATATAAAGTTGTTTGTAAAATCTTCATCTAAAGATTACCACATTCAAACCTTGAGACTTCAGCAAGATTTAGATAGAATACACAGCTGGTCACAAGACTGGCAACTGCAGTTATCTAATCACAAATGTGAAGTTCTTCATATTCGAAATCATAGCAAAGAGTTAATTTGTAAATATAAGCTTGGTAATAACGTACTTGCAACTACAGAATTGGTGCGTGACCTAGGTGTTTATATATCCCATGATCTGAAATTCTCTAAACACTGTGAAATCACAGCAAAAAAAGCTATGAGAGTGACATCACTAATTTTTAGAACATTCAACTCAAACTCTAGAAATAATTTTCTCAGAGCATATAAGTCCTATGTTAGACCAATTCTGGAGTATGCTAGTGCAGTTTGGAACCCTTATTTACAAAAGGATATAAACATTTTGGAAAAAGTGCAACAAAATTTCACTAGGCGTTTGTTTTATAAATGCAAGTTGTTACCTGTTGGTTATGAACATAGACTGAATTACCTAGGTTTAGAAAGATTAAAAGATCGAAGAGACAAAATTGATTTATATGAGTGCTTTAAAATTATACATTGCTTAAACAATTTGCAAACCAATGATTTTTTTAAGTTTAACCTGCAGCCCACCCGTGGTCATCCATTTAAATTGGCAATGGAAGACTGCCGAATTAATGCAAGGAAATTTTCTTTTGCAAATAGGGTTGTTACACCTTGGAACACTCCCAAATAGCGTGGTCCTGATTCTGCCAATTTCAGTAGCGAGTGTAGATTCCATTCCGGTGTTTTATATTTTCCATTTCGTAAAGTTAATTTTGTCTATTTACTACAAACTACCAACGTTTAACGAATGACTAAAATTTTGTGTCAATAAACAAATTTTTACAGAGAATTATAGTTTTGTTTTACAGGGAATCAAATGGCTTATGTAAACGGAAATTATGGCCGAAGACGTCACTATAGAAACGCTGGTTACGGATTGTTAGCTGGTGCAGCAGTTGGAAGTCTACTGTTTTGGCCTTGGATGATGTTTCCAATCTGGTGCTGGTAAAAAAATGTCTGTAAAAAAATTCAACATTTTCAAAATGCTTTCAGTTTTGGTTTGGACAAGAATTTAAATTAACGGGTCGTATTGCCTTAAAAAGTTTGAATTTAATAATATAAAAGTTAGAAATAAAAATAAATTTATTTCGGTTTTGTATAGCGTTCATTCCAATTACTGTTTTTAATATTGCATTGTGCCTCTTTTATTATGAGATATTTTTGTTTAATGACTGGTAGTGTTTAAGATGTAATGAAATAGCTTTGGCACCATAGTTGAAAACGGTCACCCCACCCAAGCTGGGGGAGGTGTTTATCTCGTGTAAATGAAATTTTAAAATCTAGGAAGGGGAGTGTTGAACCCCCTTGGCTTTCTAGATGGGGTCGACCTGGGATGGAACATTTTGAAATCTAGAAAGGGGTCAGGTGGGTTTCAATGTCCGAAGTAAAACACTTTTACACCATTAAAAATTTTATAATTATTTTTCATATGATGATACTAAACTCAACGGCACTGTAGAAGCGACAAAGCGGTCGCGACAGCCGCCGCGCAGAATAATTATTGAAAAAAATTTTAAAAAAACAGTGACAGAAATGCCCATTGTATTAAATAATTTGATTACGCGGCCTGAAGTAGGTGAAAAATACAAATACTGAAGCTTATTTATACTGAAGCTTATTTAGACTTTTTATTGTTTTAAATAAGTTTTGGAAAAATCTAGTTTACCTACAAAAAAATTTTGACAAAATAATCTATTCATGAATTTTTAAGAGAGAGGAGGGTTAGATTTCAAATTCTAGAGGAAACTCAGGGATAAAAAAATTGGAAATTTGGAGGGAGGGGCACCTGGATATTTTTTCTGGGGGGGAAAGAAATTTTTTTTGGGGCCAGACAGGGTGGACCCCATCTTGACAATAACATTATTTTTATCCACGTATATATTATAATGTTTTATAAATTTCAATGTTTTCAGTGTTTTTCATCAATTTTCAGTGTTTTGTTGATAGTAAATCACGTTGAAGAATTTTGTGTGTATTTTTTAAAAAAATTATTCTTCATGTCATGTCTTTCTTTTTTAGTGTGTATATACGCTTTTTTATTAAACCGGTAAGGAGATTGCGAAATCTGTTTCCGGTAGATTGGAAACGAGTAGGAGACTGCAAAAATTAGTTTTGCAAAGTAGAAGCATAATTGAACAGCAACAACTTCTGGGGTTTTTTAGTGAGAGGTATATCCCAAATCCCCATTTTTAGTGTTTTAGTACTTTATTTGGGGGGATGCACGGGGTACGTACTACCAAATTTCGGAGTGAGTGGTAGTGGGGGCTTCGACAGATTTTTGACGAAGATATAAACCTCATCCGCCAACCTCCTTTCTTGCCCACATATAGCCTATAGGGGTAGTAGGAAAGCCGGTGTCACGTGATTTGCATCAGACTCGGTTATGAGGCAGGCTTTGCTATTAGAAACATGTTAAAAAGCGGTCTTGCTCAATATTGCACTCAGTTCTAACGGGGCTAAAACTAGTGATGTTCCGGAGTGAAGCTCGGCTTTTATGAGCTCCGGAGCAACTCCAGAACTCCTCAGCTCCACCCTATTTTGATACGAATTTCATGAATAATTAAAGAGTGATGGCATACATTATTTTGTCAAAATTTTTTTGTAAACTAAATTTTTTTGCAAAACTTATTTAAATCAATAAAAAAACTCCTACAAAAAGTGTATTTCAAGCTTAAGTAAGCCTCAAATCACTCATTTAAGGGACGGAGCTTCTCCGCTTTAAATGGCCGGAGTTCCGCAGCATTATATTGGAGGGTAGAAACATCACTAGCTAAAACATAAAGTAAGGTTGCTGTTTTAATATTATTAATCAGTCCGCATCCTCTTTTGACCGAATATTTTTTACAAAGGCAGTAAATTTCATCCGATTATTCTTTGATGTTTGTGCACCTGTTCTAATATTTATTTTAATGTATAATTGTGTTTATGCTATAGTGTTTAGCTAAAATATATATTTTTTAAAATATAATTATGCAGATTTTTTATATTTTATTCTCTCTTTTTGGTGGATTTTTTTTTGTTTTCAACGATTTTTAAACTTTATACACTTTTTTAAATGTTGTGTTTATTTTATGTACCCTATATTATTAAAAGTTAAAAACTCCTTTCACGGATTGTATTATTTTATCTACAAATAAATAAATACGATTGACTGTCATTTGATAACATAGTGGTTAATTAATTGGCTTTGTCACATAATCCCGGATTCTTAAGTATTTTTTTTTCCTTTACGGTTGTTTGTATTTTTTATACTGGCGATATTTATCATCCCTAAAAAATTAATTTTTTTAAATTGTTTTTAACTTATAATTATTACTCAAAACGATTTTTAATTAACGATGCCGATGCCAATATCCGGGCCAGTAGTCTTAAACAATAATTATAAGTATTTGTTTAAATTTTATTTTCAGCTACTTTACGGTTTGCTTTAATTGTAACTCCTTAAATGTAAATTTAATTAATATAAGACGACAAGCCCGTAAAAAATTTTATTTAGCGGCCTCTACCCTGGCCTCAACCTACCGGAGACGTATTCAAAGCCGTTTTTATTTGGCCAATCTAACTTAAAATGCGAATCTCCTATGTGTCAGTCCCGCATCAGTTAAGTCTAGGAGAAAAATCGCAGCTTAGGTAATAAATTTGGGAACTTGGTGTTTTCATTTGATAAGTATATATGAGGTGATTTTGAATAATGTTAATTAAAATGAAAAATGCTTTTATTCAAATTAATACAATAGTTGCATGCTTTTAATATTATAAAAAAAAGAAAAAAACTATTACAGCAGCTTATAGTACACTTTAAAAAACAGTTTTAAGTATTATTCTGTTTAATAAAATGTTAAAGTATGGAAAAGTATGAAAAAATTACTTTTAAACTTATAAAATTACGAAATGAGCAATGTTTCTACCGCCAAAAATTATGCTCGTAGCCCTGGCCTTTCAACACGAAAGTATATGCCTAGCAAAAATTTCTTAAAAGAAGTGCAATGGAAAAGAACTTTGGAAAAATTACTTTAATTCGTTTATAAATCAAATTTTATGTTTGATCGTTTTAATGATAATCGTGGAAAAAAATTGTATTGAGAAATAAATATTACTTCCAATATCATGCTTCGGAGCACCAACCCTTTAAAACGGAGAAAGGTCTGGAGCTCTGCCCCTTAAATGAGCTATTTTAAGCTTATTTAAGCGTGAAATACATTTAAAATTACTCTATCTGCTTTTTTAAGACTATTTCTTGTTTTGAAAATACAAAAAAATGGTGAAATAATCTATGGCATCACTCTTAAATTTTTCACAAAGTCAATACTAAAATAGGGCGGAGCTACGGAGCTCCTAAAAGCAAGGCTCCGCTCCGTAGCTCCGAAAAACATCACTACTGAACGGGAAAAAACGCTCGACTCCTACTTCATTCACCACCCTTTTGACTTTGCATACCAACAGTATTTATTTTGTAACAGTAATGTGCAGTGTAATTTTAAGATACTAAATGTGTTATTTTGCGGGTTCTTGATTAGTGATGTAAATAAATGTATTCCATATCTTCTGGTAAATCTAATTATTCGCTTAATAATGTTGCTAGTCATATGTAACGAGTTTGTGCCTTTGTACTCTAAATGACGAAGTTAAAATTAAGTTTTCCTGCGGTTCTTATTCAATAAATTTCTTCCAAATGATTGCAATTATTGTTATACATACACTTCAACACACTTTTCAACTCTCAAACTTGTGCAAAAATTAAGTCAGAAAATAATATGAAATCTTTACTCATATTTCGCGTTTCAAATTTTTTTAGAAACACATTTTTAAATGGGCCTTCTTTTTTTTCCTAGCTGATAACGATAACATTTAAATGGTTTTTATATTAGTTAATAAAAATCGACAAAATATTTCAAATAAATTACGCAAGTCATTTTACTTGAAAAGAAATAAAAGCCATTAAACACACGCGGTTTCAAGCGCATGTTAATTATTTTTATTGGGTTCAGAGCTGCGACTTTTAAGTGTTTTTGGTTAAAAGAAGGTCGAAAAATAAAATGTTCACTATATCAGTTTATGCTCAATGAATCCTTTATAATCACAGCTAATGTGGCGCGCGCATAATTGTTGGTTGTTATTTTTTTTTTCTTGTCTGTGAAAAATATTCGAAAAATATTCTTACAAAACTAAAAAATTGCTAATTCCGACCAAAATAAAATACATATAGAGTGTCGGTAAAAGTGATTGTTTTTTTTAATTTTGTCGCATGGCATTGAACTATTTACCAATTATAAACCGTAGTATTTTAGAGGTTCAGTCGTCTAAATGATCTGGTTTTTAAAACTGACTTTTAATCGGTAAATTGAATTTTAAAAAAATTATCGCATATCTAGAAATATGTTGATTTTTATATCCGATGAAAATTGCTCGAGAGATATTGCAGTTCACTGAAAATCAATTAAAAAAAAACTAAAAATTTCAGTAAAAATTTCTTTTTGAACACCAAAATTTAAGATAATTTTGACAAAATAATTTACATTGGGTTAACTCTATTGAAAATTGTGACCCCAAAAACCTTGAGAAAACATCTTGCTGGAAACTTTGATTCCGTTTTGTGTCTTTTGAGAATCAAAATTCCTAATGTAGTGCAATTTTTGTTAAATGTAAATATATTATATTAGACCAATTTTGCTTGTAAAAATGCGTTTTAACCGAGCTTTTTGGGAATTTTTGAACAGCTATATTTCGACGAGTTATTATTAGACAAGTAGCCCATGTCAGCCATACGGATGACAAACATTTTTCTTTGTATTTTTCAAGATCCATTGTTTATTTAAGAAAATAATACAGATATGATGTTTGTTACTAATCTTAAAATTTTTACACCTGAACAAACTATTCATTGTTCATCATGTAGCCGTGTTTCAAAAAGCGATGTGTTTTTTTACAAGAGATAATGTTTTAATTTTAAATCTAATATTAAACTTAAAATTTCCAAAATTGGAAACTCCAAAACAGCATGTTTTCAGCTCTTTTAGCAGCAAAAAATTATTTGTCCATAAAGAAGATGTCTATAAATGTCCGTGTCAATTTTTTTTCCAAAAATGCAACCTCTCTCTTTCCTTCTCTGCCATTACCCAGAATGTAAGCTTTGCAACGATAACTTATTTAACCCAATCCGTTTAGTGTTCTGGGAGAAGAGTCCTTCTTTTTTTAGTGAAAATGTGTTGTCCAGTATAAAAATGTCTATGTTGATCTTTCCAAAAAATATAATATTCTGTTTTCCTATTGGCTAATAACTTAGGAATAAGTTTAAGCCAATTTAATGACAGTTTTTTTATTTTCCAAAATCCATAGGGTCCCCCATTAATGATAATGCGTCGTTGATTGTAAAAATGCCCATGTTGTTTTTTTTTTAATTTCAAACTTATTAAGACATTCTGTTTACTGTAAGCTTTGCAAGGATATCTCATTTCGCCTAATCTGTTTGATGGCTTTTGAGGGTCCTTTTCCTCCTTCTTTTTAGTGAAATTAATTGTCCAGTGTCGAAATGTCCATGTTCATCTTTCCAAAAAACATGATATTCCGGTTTTCCATTGACTAATTACTTTACTAATAAGTTAGAACCAATTCAAAGACAAAATTTTTCAGCGTCCAAAGTTCGTAGGGTCCCCTTTTGCCAAAATACGTTGTCCAGCCTAAAGATGTCCATACAAAATTTTCCCAAACTTTAAGCCCTGTATATTATTTCCCGGATTGTAAACTTTGCAATGATATTTTATCTATCCTAATCCTTTTTGTCGTTGGGAAGAAATGTCATTTCTCTTTATAGTAAAAAAACGTTGTCCAGTATAAAAATATGTCCTTGTTCATTAAAAAAAATGATATTCTAGCTTTTCATTGAATAATTACTCTTGCCAATAAGTTTGAGCCAATTCAAAGAAAAAAATTTTTAAACTTCTAAAATCCATTGGTCGAAAATGCGCTGTCCAGTTTAAAGGTGTCCATGTAAAATATTTCAAAATTTCAACCCCCTTACGACATTCCCCGGGGTATGAGCTTTTCAATGATACCTTGCTCTTTTAGTCTTTTTAAATATAAAGTTAAATTGTTAGGTATTAGTTTTTTTATATTTGGGTTTCTTGGCAGCAAAATAACAACAGTTGTAATTCCGAATTTGATCGGCCCAATTATGCAGTTCGTTTCAAGAAATATAGCAGTTTGATTTGTGAAAGTGCTCCTAAATAAACCTAATTGATTAGCGCTTTCAATAGTAAATTTAATTTAATAAATTGAAATGCTCTAGTGAATTGATTAGTACTATACTGTAAAAAACTCAAGTGAATATGGATAAAATAAAAAAGTGCATAATGCATAAATATGCTAAGCAAACCTAATTTGTGATAATAATTACAAATTCATTATTCTCACGCCAAACATGAAAAAATTGATACTAAACCTAAATATTTTTTAAACTGAAGTTTTTTAAATTCTCGAGTTTAACCAATTTAAATATGGTGCGGTAATTTGCTGCTGTCAGAAAACAAAATAGGTTGTTTTTTTTTCAAAAAATAGGGTTTAGCTTTTTTTTTCGAAAATAGGACTGGTTTAACATATAGTTGCTTTTCGTTACATTTGGTTGAACAGTCCGTAATTAACCGTACATATTTAAAGGGCATACTAAACTGCGTTTAAAAAATACTATACCCCTTGAAAATTTTAAAAATTTCTAAAAAATATCTACTTTGAAATGTGTTAGTTTTACTAAAGTTTGAAATCAACTGTTTTAAAATCGAGGTTGATTTTGGTTTAGTGAAGATCCCGTTATGATAAAAAATCAATATTACTCTTTCGGTAGTAAAGCTGTTTTTTACTTGGTGCGCAAAATGTCACGGAAGTCTTAACTTCTTCTCACTCTTTAACACAGCAGTTTTGTAGAATGAAAATACAGCAATTATTATACCAAACAAGCATAAAATGGCACGTTCTAGCCAACCGCAAGAATTTAATTTGTCACTATAAATGTCCTTAAAGTCAATATAAATGAGAGCTGTCACAAAATAAATCTATGCATATCCGATATCACCTGAAACGAAACGCGCGCACGCTGTTTTCTTTGCACTCACTATACTACACCTGCATCTGCTCGCACCGTGATTTTTCGTGAAATGGTCAATACTACGGGTGTGCGTTGCCGGGAAATTTCACTTTAGCCGCGCCTTAGCTTTATTACTAAGGCCAAAAAAGGCTTAGTACTAAAGCACTTTAGCCTTAGTTTTTGCCAAACTGACAAATATAGACATGTTTTTAAATTTTAAAAATTATCGTTTTTAAGGTAGTTCTCAGCATTGCATTGTTAATTTTACAGTAAAATTTCAACATTAAAGACGTTTTTATGTTTATTGCATCAGGTTTTAGTTTATATACATATTATACATCGAAAATAAGAAACACAAAAAAGTGAAATCTCATACTCACAGTATACCTTGAAACTAGAAGTCGCTTTAATCGTTTTATATAGATAGCATTATTGTTCAAATAACCCACTGATGTTACTTTTAAAGTAAAAATATAGTATATTCAATTCCAGGTGAGCTTAGTTTTGGCAGCTAAGAGGGGGGGGGGGTTGGGGTGGTTGGTTACCTGGGGTAAATTTCATCTTGAATTGTAAGAGGGAGGTCCTAGGGGTCCTTCCGTACTCGCTGGGTTTTTAAGGGGATAGACCCTGGATGAAAAATTTTGAAATCTGGAAGAGGGTCAGGGTGTGTCTGCTTTTTAAAACAAAATACTTTAGAGGTGTCAGATTTCAAATTCTGAAGGGATAAGTCAGTTTAAAAAAATTGAAATTTTTCTGAGGAGAACTCGATTTTTGTTCAGGAGAGGGTCCAAAATTTTGAGGTTAAAAGGGAGCGGTGGACCGCACCTTACCTCCCCCTTTTATTGGTAGAAATTTCAATAAATAATCATGTTTTTGATTGGTGGGAACACTTTTGGTGATTTGTCATTTTCCTGGCAAACGCTAA
Source organism: Microlaimidae sp. YZB2_3 (assembly GCA_030248175.1). Classification (NCBI taxonomy): domain Eukaryota; kingdom Metazoa; phylum Nematoda; class Chromadorea; order Desmodorida; family Microlaimidae; species Microlaimidae sp. YZB2_3. The sequence continues at coordinate 41,688 of JASAMX010002371.1, read as the reverse complement.
CGTTTTGCCGGGCCCATACATTTTGCCGAGGTTTTGCCAAATAATTTCAGTTTAGACGCGCCTTAGCTTTAGTACTAAGCCCAAAAAAACCCTCTAGTACTAAAGCACTTTAGCTTTAGTATTAATGACACCCGTAGTCAATATTCTCTTTTTGCTGTGGTTTTTCCTGCGAGTTTAAGAAAATTTGTTTTTCATTGCAAAAAAACCTACACGCTTTTATTAGAAGTTGTTGCACAAAAGAACTAGCAGATAATGACGCGTTTGGTATTCACGCGTCGTAATTAAACCGCTCATCATGTGAATATATCGGGCATCCAGCACGATATTCACTGTATTTAAAGGGTGATGTGCGGTTTTGTCGTAATTGTTGTACAGGATCCCGAATCGGCTCACATGTGAAATGAAAAGATGAGCGGTTTAACTATAAAATGTGTTTATATTAGTGATGTTCCTACCCTCCAATATCATGCTCCGGAGCTCCGGCCATTAAAAGCGGAGGAAGCTTCGGAGCTTTGCTGTTTAAATGAGCGATTTTGAGCTTATTTAAGCTTGAAATACATTTAAAATTACTTTATTTGTATTCTTAACACTATTTTTATTGTTTTAAATAAGTTTTGAAAAAAATATATTGTACCAAAAAATTTTGACAAAATAATCAATAGCATCAATATTCTAATTCCTCATAAAAATACGTACAAAAATACAAAAATAAGTCCGGGGGGTTGTTCCAAACTCCGGAGCTCCGGGGGTTGTTCTGGAGCTTCTAAAAGCGGAGCTCCGCTCCAGATTTCCGGAACTTGGAGCTTCGGGGAATATTACTAGTTTATATTAAGGTTACAGATGTGCAAGTTTGATTGCTTTATTTCGGTAAAAAACTGTATGTACAGCCGAAAATTTTTTGAATTGGGTAATACTTAATAAAAATGTTTATTTATATTGTTTGAAAACTACGTATTTTTTAGCTGTTGCTTTAAATACAAAAACATCATTATATCTGCAGCTGACTTTAAGTGTAAAAATCGGGATTTCGCAATTTTCAAAGAATACTTTTAATACTAATAAATTAATCACTTATATTTTGCATTTTTTATGACCCGACTTACCCAATTTCCATTCCAATCCAGTCCATTTTTGTATTGGCCAAACATATGTAATTGTGTATGCAATGCACAAGTCTTTTCCTGTTTCGTTTTTAGAGTATATTTCAAGGCTAATATAAATAAATTAATGAATGAAAAAATATAAAACTTTCTTTGTGGTACAAAAATATATAAAATTTTATGGCTATTTTATTATCAAACTCAAGCACTTTAAGCTTGTATAATTAAAATTTAAATAAAACCTAAAACGTACTCTTTGATTATTAATAATGTTTATTTTGCTTAAAACTCCATGCGATGCATAACAAAAAGCTATATAAGAGAAAATTATTTTTATAAATAAAAGTCAAAGATTATATTCTGTCCTCGCGATAACACAATTTTAACCAAACAGCTAAATTTTTATCACTTTTTAAATACTGTATAAAAGACGTGTAAAAAACGCATTATTTGGACAATTTAAAATCAATTCAAATCGATCCCATTCATAATACTGCTTCTTATATAGTTAAAAGTGTGATTTTTCTCATTCATATTACTGCTCCTTATATATAGTTAGTGTGATTTTTTTGCACTAGGTATTCTGTACATTTTCATAATTTTTGAATTCTGTTTTTCTTTAAAAATGTTTTTTTCAAAGCTGTTCTATACTTAAAAATTGTTAAAAACCTCGAAAAAGACTAATCAAACTTCGCAGATGATTCGTCAGCAGAAACAAACGCGTTGATAAGATTTTCCTTTACAAGCTAATTTTATGCGCTTCATTAAATCGAAAGGCTTTGAAAATAAACACTCCTGTCCTCCTAACGACTTATCGCAATCAGACTTCAAAGTTTAAATGAATGATTGAGTTAGATTGGCAAAACATCACAAGTACCTCATACTTGGACTATAATTGTTTAAAGTGTTAAAGATCTATAGATAAAGTCCAAATTAAATTCTGTAATCTTATTCGTTTTTTATACATTTTACGACGAAAGGCGGTCCAAACTCCATACAATGGGCTTAATTTATCTTTCTAATGCAGGCCTCAGAATTTTTTATCGCTTGAGAACAGCGCCGTTAACAGCGCCCTCACGTTTTATTTAAAAAAATGTTGTTTTTTTTTCAATTTATAACTTCTATGCTATATAATTTGTTTATTTCATACTTTTTAACTCTTGTATTGTTTTATATATGGCTTTAAATACATTAATTGCGAAGTATTATTGTTTGAAACCACAATAATTTACTGAATTTTTATTTTAAAAAAATATTTTTAATATAGAAGAATATGACTCTTTTATCGTTTCTGCTTGTCATGTCTTTGGGATGGAGAAAAGTAATACCAGGAAAAATTAAAATAGGTGTGTTTTGTGGTTTATTTTTTGTTTAAAGATTTAAAATGTCATATATTGTGATTGTAGCAATCCATTTGTTTATATTCGGCTATTTGGTTACGAGTAAGTTTTATACTATTGATGTAATATGAAAATATATTTTGTTTAAAAGTTTTTATAAACAAATCCTACATTTTATAAAACTTTTAAACGTGCGAAATAATACTTGTTTTTTTATTAATAATTTTTAAGGTCGACCCACTAAAGGCGGTTTAAGTCCATCCATAGGTGATATGGTTGCTTAAAATTGTTGCTAATGTTTTAATTTTTATTTATTTTATTCCTTAAAATCTCGCAACAATCCTAGTTTAGATATAATTAATTAATATTTGAACGATTTAATGCATATAAGTGTCGTAGAATAGATCTTCCCCCACTACAGATTTCCCCCGGAAGATTTATTCTGGGTTACGCCAGAACAGATCTTCCCCACTCAGAATATTTATTCACCCCTGTGTACAGCAAAAATTTGCATAAAATTGCAAACAGAGAGGGAAAGATTTATTCTGGTGTTTACTCTAGAATAAATCTTTCCTCTTTTTATAAATCATGTAACAATTATTGACATATTAAAAACAACATCGATTTTTTTTCTATTTTTTACGTCATTTCGCTTTTTTTCTTTTAATCAAAAATTCACAAAAATTACTCGAGGTTTGTGGCGCAGTGGCAGATATTACGTCTTGCATACTGAAAGTCCCTGGATCGAGTCCCCGCTGAGACACACTGCACTGTGATAATATTGTTTGATAATATTGTTATATGTAGTATTTGGTTGCGCAATTAGTGCTGAGTAACATCGGCCTTGCGTATCCTGCTTCATGCAAAATAAATAAACTTTTAAAACTTTCAAAAAATTAGTGATAAACGCTAAAAAAATAAATTTTAGTCAATAAAACATTTTAGATATCCGGAGTATTAAAAAAACCTGCTTTTTTAAATAAACACCTTTTGAATGTTTTACTTAAAGTAAAAATTTTGATCGTATAAAGCTAAAATATAAACCCTAAGCAAGTCTAAGTAGGAAGCTTAAATTCACATTATTAACCGTTTAAAATGTTAAGCAACATATGAAAAAAGTTAAAACTTGAAGAAGATTTTCACGGCGCCAGAAAAAATAAATCCTGCATATCTTTGGAAAAAATCACTTTTTGATTATTAACATAACAAATTTTTTTCTAAGCCTAAGCAAAACCTAAAAATCAACCTAAAAACCAAAAAAAAAACACTTTAAACCTGTTTAATGTCAAATTTATTGCTGAATATAAAGAAGGTTTTTTGTTTTCATTGAATTTTAAACAAAAAACTAACTACAAAGTTATGGGTATACACATATTCTAAATTCTATTTCTTCTTATTTCAATTTTTGTCGATATATTAGGTTTTAATAAAAAAAAAACAAAAACTGAAGCTAAATAATGAATCAAATACTGATCGGAAAGAAATTAAACTGGTTTCACTTTTTCATGTCTTTTTTGCGATGCTTTGTCTTAAAAATTGATAAACTCAAAGGAAAAAGCCTTTATTTCGTAATATTAACTAGCCTTGAAAAATGCTCTAAGAATAGAGCAGGAAAAAAGGGCGATTTTTCACCGGGCGTATGTTTAGACAGAAAAGATGGGGACTAGTCTGAGATATACATTATGTGGACTATAGAAAATTTGCATTTGGTTTGGCCAGCTGCTCACTAAATAAAAATTTCTGCGATATGATAATGATTTGTTTATACATTGATCTAATCACACAGCACTGTTGCATTTTTTCAGTTTGATGAAATGTCAATTGAAAAAATTATACTCACAGCAATCTTTGACAAGCGCGAAATCGCCACTTTTTCAATTTGAAGGTTATATTTGTATGTGTAGGAAACAACTATAAATTTAAAAAAGTTGCGATTTCGCGCTTGTCAAAGATTGCTGTGAGTATAATTTTTTCAATTGACATTTCATCAAACTAAAAAAATGCAAAAGTGCTGTGTGATTAGATCAATGTATAAACAAATCATTATCATATCGCAGAAATTTTTATTTAGTGAGCAGCTGGCCAAACCAAATGCAAATTTTCTATAGTCCACATAATGTCCATCTCAGACTAGTCCACATCTTTTCTGTCTAAACATACGCCCGGGAAAAAATCGCCCCTTTTTCCTGCTCTATTCTTAGAGTATTTTTCAAGGCTAGTCTACCACTTTTTTTGAATTAAATTAAAAAATAGCCTATTAAACTATAGTTTTAGCTGCGCAATGACATATGTTTATAATCATTCCGTTGCCGAGATATACTTTTTTAAATAAAAAATAACAAGAAGATGATGAATTTAAATTACAAAATTTACCAACGTTGTTTAATTATTGTTAGTGCAGTGCAGTGGCGCTCCAGACAAAGTTCACCTACGTTCTCTAAATATAGTTGGCGCGATGACGTGCGTCAATGATTGCAATTATAATTCTAAAGTAAAAATAATAATAAGAAGAAGATGATGAACATGAATTACAAAATTTACTCACGTTCTCTAAGTATAGTTGGCGCGGCGCGGTGGGTTAAATTGCAGTGTGGCACCCCCGCACCACGGATGATTACCTACCGGCGCGTGGCGCTCTCGCGCCACCGACGCTTATTATTATTTTTTAATAAATAAAACTTTGAAATAATTTTGTCATCAGTAATTAAAGAATTAATTAAGAATTAAAAAAAGTACTCTGTTGTTTTCACCGATTTCCGCGCGGTTGAAGCAGATGGCGCTGGGAACTGGTTCCTTGTCTGCCACCAATTAAAAACGGTCTGCTATTTTTGTGCGGTTTTTATGAGGGGATGTTGGTTGTCTGCTCTATACAATCCTTATTGTTGCCAAAAGGCTGTTATTGTGCGGTTGGGAGTTTTTATTTTTCTATTTTTCAATTTTTTATTTTGATCAATAAATCGATAACAAGGACCTAAATCAAAAAAGTGCTTCCTAAGAAAGTTGCGTAATTCCTTCTTCTTTCTTATAAGCCCATGTTTATTTTTGATCAATCAGTAACGAATGAGGAATATCGCTTTTAAGGATGGAGCGTTGGAATAATAATAATAATAATAATAATAATAATAATAATAATAATAATAATAATAATAATAATAAGAAGAAGAAGGTTCTGAATTTCAAAATTTACCCACGTTCTCTAATAATGGTTGGCGCGGCGCCACGGGGCTAAATCGCCCCGTGGCGCTCCCGCGCCACCCATGATTTTCCAAAAAAAATGTATTTAAATATATCATATTTTTATATACTCGAACAAAACCTTTTATCTCCGAAAACCAACTAAATAATACTTAATTATTAATGTCAATGCTGAACTGTTTTTTGAATTAATAACAATTAAAATTAAAGTTTATTTTCATTCAAATACAAAAAACAAAATATTTTTTGTAAAACGATGTTTTTTAAAATATGTCCAAACAAAATCTCGCGTGTAATGTTTCAAATTTATGCAAATTTTTGAGGGGGGAAGATTTATTCTGGTGTTTGAACACGAATAGATCTTCTAGGGGGAATAACTTTTCTGAGGGGGGAAGATCTATTCTGGCGTAAATCAGAATAAATCTTCCGGGGGGAAGATCTATTCTAGAGCGCACCAGAATAAATCTTCGGGGGGGGGGGGGAGAAAAATAGAGAAGATCTATTCTGCAACACCGCCCCCTAATCGTTTATCTTTTTATGGGTTTTAAAGTTTTCAGTGCTTCAAAGCATAGTGTATAAATAAAAATTCCGTTCGCTGACGACTTAAACTTGAACTCTAAGTTGTTGTATCTCGCTAACAGAGGGGCGGATTTGTATAGGGTATCTACTTAATGGATTTCCAAAAGCCTGTTTTTGGAATTTTGAACCGAGAAAATAATTAGTACATTTTTTAACAAAGTAATTTTTGAAAAACCAAAAATAACAAATAAATAATTGGCTAAAAACTAACAATTATTTGTTTAGCTTACAATAATTTTTATTAGTTTTAAAGGAACAATATTTGTCTCGGTTCAAAAAATTACAAAGTAAATTTAGAGAGTAGATGTTCGAGCATAGGTCAGATTCTTAATTATAAGCTAAAATGTAAACAAAATTTGTTTATCTAAAGACTTTATTACTCTGTACGGTAAATCCAGCAAAAAAGGTTTAAGAAGTAGGAAAGGCCGTTTGCTAGGCTGCTAGTACGAGATTTTTTGAGTATTTTCTTAAACCTTTAGCGAAATTCGCACGTGTATTTTTAATGACGTAATAAGATAAACATAAAAAATATTATATCAATTGTGCGTACTGCTTGGGAATGTTCTGCTTACTTAACATTTTTTCAGGAGTGACCCCCATATTTTTAGGCACCAAAAATGCACATTTCAGCGGTACTCTTTTTACGCTTATATCTAAAAGAAATATTAATTTACCTACTGCATGACATACTTTGATTTTACATTGTTGAAAAAATTTGGTAGTTTAAGCGTTAAAACATGCTTCAAGATCAGCTAAAATCAAAACTTTTATCAGTCCGCGTGGACGATAGGTAACATTTTTTGAATGTTCTTTCGTTAGGTTCCCAGAAGAGACTAAAAAATAAGCACAATTGATTGATATGTTGTTTATGTTTATCTTCCATTTACCGAGTGCGACACGTTTCAAAATTAGAGTATTGTAAACAAATCTTTCCTTGAAAATCGCACGATCTTCGTGCATTTAACATGTCATTAAAAAAATTCAACTACTAAATTTCGCCAAAATTTACAGGGGAAACGCATGAAGGCTAGTGACTAACAACAGCACACCAAGCGGTATTCTTTTTGTTTTTTACTAATTAAAAATTAGGTTTTTGTTGGACCAGTTTGTTCATTGTATGTGTACCGTACTAATGACGTCAGAATTAAATAATATTTTCGAGTATTTCAGTGGATAACTAAGAGTTTAAGCAACGTTTGGATATAATCCACGTGCAAAATCTCCGTTTTGTTAGCGAGATGTAAAAGCTTAAATTTTGAGTTTTGCTGATGCCAGTCCTCGGAACACATTAAAGTTAAAATCTTTCAGACTGAAATTAAGGGCGTAACCGCTCGCCGTCAGGAAGAAACAAAGAATGAACTAAAAAATTGTTTTCAGAGATGATGTAACCAATTATTATTAAGTTGCGTCAGATATTTCTCTCCACGTGATATTTTCTCGAAAAACGAGTGGTTACTTTATCACCTAGTTATTTTTACCCTGATAAAATTCATCTTCAGTTTATTTTTGTTTAAAATTGAATATAAAATGATTATTATAAAGTTTTAGATCAAATTTTGAATTTATTACCAAGTTTCAAGTCAAAATAATTTATAAAATTAAAAACAAAATATTTGGAAAGTCCAGATAACCATAAAAATTTTAAAAAAAACAAGTACCATTAAAAACATCTTAAACGTTTACCTACTGCACCTATACATAGTGGCTCATTGGAAGATCCATTAGAACAAAAATAAAATAATGATAAAAGACGTTGGATTTAATAAAATTTTGATTTTTTTGTGATTTCAGAAAAAAAATTTAACCAGATTGTGCGATTTTTGCCCACCTAACTCCCCGGGGGTAATTGTCACTCCCCCTCCCCAAAAAACATGTAAGTTTCCATCACGTTTAAAAAGTGGTACATAATTAATAAAACATTAAAATCAAATACTGTAGCTTGCTTCTGAAAATGGGACATGGGAACCAATTTTTGGTAAAAAAAAAGCTTTCAAGCTTTGTCCCCAGTACGCACAACCACATTTACCAGTTTTTGTTTTTTTTTGTACACGAACACATAACATAATATATTTTTTACATAAGAGTATGTTGTAATAAACTGCCAGATTTGCTAATGACACATTGGATTATCACTACATGAAGCCCCAGAACATACCCTGAATATTTAAAATAATATAATTTCAACATTTCGTTTGCATATTTAAGGTGCCATATTCCGTAAAGAAGATGCTCACTTAATTGAAACCCTCAGATATATAAAGAAAAATCTTATGGAAGCCAAGCAGATTGATCTCGAGTATCTAGTCGCTACTGTAAATGAAGAATCTCGCGATATTGGTCAAAAATGTCAGTTTCCTAAGTTTTTGCAAAATATACTAAACATCTACCTATTAAATTAAACGCTTGGGTTTAAATATTGTACATTAAACCTGATATTCTTTTGGTAGCAAAAAACGCATATAACAAAATATACAACTGTTTCTTATCAGCAGAAACTTTTTATAATAAAAAATAACGATTCTTTTATGAAATGCTATTTTCAAGATATAGCATTTCTTTTTTTTTCGCCATATTTTTTTTGCATTTGTATGTATTTTAAAATGCTTTATTGAAATGCAAAAAAATACCAAAAATTTTAAAGTAATATACAAAATAAAAATAATTCATAAAAAATATCTAAATATATTATGAGTTCGGCAAATTAACAATACCAGGGATACGGACGGATAAAACAATATTGTAAAATCAGCATTTCGTAACAGCATACCCATTTTATTGAAATGAAAATGTAAAAAGTACATAACAATTCTGCGCTTGTGAAAGACTTTCAATTTGTTTGACCAATCAGGAATACAATAAAAAAATCTTTTGATCAATGAATTGTAATATGCGTAAAAATACTAATTATTCGTGAAAAATGCATAAAACATTGGAGTCATTAAAAAACTTGATAAAAATAAAATTCGGTTCTAATGTTCCTTGCAAACTTGTTAAAATAATTTTTTAAAATAAAATATGGCTCTAAAGTCCCCTCTAATGCGTTTCTTAGCAAAGTTACTTCTTATAACGTTATTAAAAAACGAAGCGCCGTCAAAGGCTTAAAGTCCCTATTTTGTGATTCTTTGGTCCTAAAAAGTCAGGTTCTTAAGTCCAGCCCTTTGTTCCGTTGGGTCTTTTGTGTTTTTTCATGATTATCTCCCACTTGGGTTTTTTTGTCTCTTTCGCTCTGGCTACTTGGCGTTTATATCACTTTTTTCCAGTTCTGTATAACCTAGCTTTAACGTCCCATGGCCCTTCTGGAACGTTACCTTTGAGCGGCATTCATATAATTTTGATAACCCAGTAGGGACGGCTCTTGAACCTGCCTCCGGAAGGCTGGAGGCAGGTAGGAGGCATGTAAAACTGCCTCGGAGTCAGCGTGGGGGCAAGGTGGAAGCAGGTAGGAGGCAGGCTGGAGGCAAGTAAAACTGCCTCGGAAGCCGGTAGGAAGCAGGTGACCCTGCCTCCTATACAGGTTAGGATACACATATACAGGTTAGGAGGCAAGTAGAAGGCAGCCAAAACTGCCTCGGAGTCAGACATGAGGCAGCAAAATTTTCGATCGAGGGAGGCAGAAGGCAGGTAAAAACCGTTTTTCCCAATTCATGCACCCGTTCTTACCGGCATAATTTAGTCATCTCTTTATTCCTCTTTGGACAACTGAAAAAGCCACCCGTAATGTTTTTCTAGATTGCTACCTGTTGAACAACGGCTGTGCTGCTATTTTCGGTTCATCTGACTCCAAATTGTCGGATCAAATTGCAATTTTGTCCAAAGAATCAGGCATGCCATTTTTCAGTTTCGACACATCTGGTGCGCAGCTGGTAATTGTTATGGACCTACTTAGCATAACAAAAATTGGGTCGGCGGTCCCACCACGATACAGAGTTCTGCTGAATTTAATTGCATTTATTTGTAATATATTTAAAACTGAAAATATCATGGGTGGCGCGGGAGCGCCACGGAGCGAATTAGCCCCGTGGCGCCGCGCCAACTATTATTAGAGAACGTGGGTAAATTTTGAAATTCAGAACCTTCTTCTTCTTCTTCTTCTTATTATTATTATTATTATTATTATTATTATTATTATTATTCCAACGCTCCATCCTTAAAAGCGATATTCCTCATTCGTTACTGATTGATCAAAAATAAACATGGGCTCATTAGAAAGAAGAAGGAATTACGCAAACTTTCTTAAAAAGCACTTTTTTCATTTAGGTCCTTGTTATCGATTTATTGATCAAAATAAAAAATTTGAAAAATAGACAAATAAAAACTCCCAACCGCACAATAACAGCCTTTTGGCAACAATAAGGATTGTATAGAGCAGACAACCAACATCCCCTCATAAAAACCGCACAAAAATAGCAGACCGTTTTTAATTGGTGGCAGACAAGGAACCAGTTCCCAGCGCCATCTGCTTCAACCGCGCGGAAATCGGTGAAAACAACAGAGTACTTTTTTTAATTCTTGCATTACTGATGACAAAATTAATTCAAAATTTTTTATTTCTTAAAAAATAATAATAAGCGTCGGCGCAGTAGCGCCACGCGCCGGTAATCATCGGTGGTGCGGGGTGCCATACTGCAATTTAACCCACGGCACCGCGCCAACTATACTTAGAGAACGTGAGTAAATTTTGTAATTCATGTTCATCATCTTCTTATTATTTGGCGCACGGCATCGCGCCAACTATATTTAGAGAACGTAAGTAAACTTTGTTTGGAGCGCAACTGCACCGCACTAACTACAATTAAACAACGTGGGTAAATTTTTTAATTTATATTCATCATCTTCTTCTTATTATTTTTTATTTAAAAAAGTATATCTCGGCAACGGAATGATTATAAACATATGTCATTGCGCAGCTAAAACTATAGTTTATTAGGCTATTTTTTAAATTTAATTCAAAAAAGTGGTAGACTAGCCTTGAAAAATGCTCTAAGAATAGAGCAGGAAAAAGGGGCAATTTTTCCCCGTGCGTATGTTTAGACAGAAAAGATGTGGACTAGGCTGAGATGGACATTATGTGGACTATAGAAAATTTGCGTTTGGTTTGGGCAGCTGCTCACTAAATAAAAATTTCTACCATATGATAATGATTTGTTTATACATTGATCTAATCACACAGCATTGTTGCATGTTTTTTAGTTTGATGAAATGTCAATTTAAAAAATCATACTCACAGCAATCTTTGACAAGCTCGAAATCGCCACTTTTTCAAATTTATAGTTGTTTTTTACACATACAAATATAACCTTCTAATTGAAAAAGTGGCGATTTCGCGCTTGTAAAAGATTGCTGTATGATTTTTTAAATTGACATTTCATCAAACTAAAAAACATGCAACAATGCTGTGTGATTAGATCAATGTATAAACAAATCATTATCATAAGGTAGAAATTTTTATTTAGTGAGCAGCTGCCCAAACCAAACGCAAATTTCCTATAGTCCACATAATGTCCATCTCAGCCTAGTCCACATCTTTTCTGTCTAAACATACGCCCGGGGGAAAAATCGCCCCTTTTTCCTGCTCTATTCTTAGAGCATTTTTCAAGGCTAGTTACAAATAAGAAAACATGTATTTAAAAAATTTTAGCGGCTTTTTTGTATTAAATTGAAGCATTGCAAAATGATTTTTTTTCTAACTAACCCAAAAAATTTACATATAAAAAATCTTAGTTACGCAAAAAATTGCCTTAAATAATCAATAAAAGTAGACCAAAATACTTGAAATTGTTTTAATTATGTTGTTAAATCTTTGGTTTCTGAGAAAATCGGGTAAAATTACTTATTTTATAACAAATTCTGTTTTTGTGGCGGGACCGCAGACCCAAAATTTTGTTATACTAGGTAGGTCCATAAATTGATATTTAAATTTAAGTTTTTATTATTTTTTTTATTACAATAAAAACTATGCTGCTATATGTAATATAGTTTTTAGCTATTAATTTGTAAAGTCTGTTTTTTTTAAAATAAATATGCTAAAATAACACATTATAATAAATATTTAAGACATAAACTGATTTTGTGGTGGGCCTTTAAATCTGCAATAGAAACACAAGTAAATATTGCGCAAGTGATTAGCGTTGGTCATTTGATACACAAAAATTATATAATACATGAAAAAATCAGACAGTTAAAACAAACTGCTTGAAAAAAACAGGTCCCATTTCAAATGGGATCCCATTTAAATAGGATCCCATTTAAATAGGATCCCATTCAAAACAGGTCCCATTTAAATGGATTTGGCGTCTTTAGATCCAAACGAACTTAGATCCAGAACAAAAACACGAACTTAGATCCAAATTTTCGTTTACGTTTTTTTTTACGTTATCAACTTTTAAAAAATGATTTTACGCCCTCAATTACTGATAAAAGAAAATTCAACAAAATTTTAACACAATATACTTCCAACTTTCGGAACACGTTTCTGAAATTTTTATAAAAATTTATTGCTCGATGTATCGTGATAAACATTAAATTGAGGAATTGATGCTGGTAATCATAGGTGAGAAAGGGGGGCAGGGTGGGGTTTTAGCCCTAGCCTCGAAAATTTGGGCCCCCCTAGACGAAAATCTAGGGGGCCCCCCCTCCCCCCAAATTTTCGAATTTTTTACCCCTGACCCCCTCTAGATTTTAAAATCTGACCCCACCCCCCTCCCCCCTCGGGAAAATTTTAGGTACCTTTTTTATACTAAATTTTCTTCCAAAAACGTGAATTTTAATCACATATTCATGCTTTTACACCCTTTTTATACATGAATATGGCTTTTTATTCAATAAAATGTAGTATTATCCTATAAAAAGAACAATTATTAAAGTTATTATGGTTTAAAACTGTTTTGCTTTGGACACCGGACCCCACCTGACCCCCCTCTAGATTTCAAAATTTCGCACCCCGGGTCGACCCCCCTAAAAAGCTAGGGGGGGTCCGGACCCCCCTGGGACCCCCCTCCTAGAATTCAAAATTCGATTTACCCCGGGTAACCATCCCCCCTAGCTTCCCAGACCGTGCTCACCTATGTGTGTAATGGGGACGAAATAAAAAACAAACGAGCTTCTTTAAATACACACGACCGCACACTGGGTGGTAAATGAAAACAAATGTGATGAAACGATTTTAAGGATTTTTATCGACTGATTGCACCAAACTTGACGCGTGAACAAAGTATAGGCTCCCGGCACGAACGACCGCACAATACATGCTGGGTGGGTGTCGTCGTTCGTGCCGGGAACCCCGCTATACTTTGTTTGTGTGTCTAGTTTGGTCCAACCAGTCGATTATTTCATGTGCTGCGACATAATGTTTGCTGCAGAAATAACTTTTTAAGTTTTAAAATATTTGAATTACCTGTACACCCGGGTATCGACTAAATTACATTTCCACTGGAACTCCAGAACTGCTCCTGGGAATCTCTGACTCGGATAGTGAATTAGCGGGTGGCGATTCTGTTTTGAAAGGTGATAATAATCGTTGGCGGCGCCGAAATCTCGTGCCATATTACGTAAATTTCGTAAATTGATAATTGTTAAATTAGTCAATCACTATAAAAACCAAAACTAGCAGCCGCACATTGTAATAAATGGCGACGATTTGACCCTCTATTTGGTGAAAACTTTCTTGGACATCCGTTTGTTCTTTAATCCATCCGCTAATTCACTAATCCCTAATTGCTCACATCCTATATATATATATATATATATATGCATGCTGTTTTGTACAAAACAAGCTCCTATGTCCCAGACCGCTCGACCATAAATTGGCGGCGCCGTCCGCTGCCCACTCACAAAATTAATCCTTTTGTAATGCCGCATAACTTTGCAAACGAAGAATATTAAGGATTTTATGGAATATTAAATCGATCCCTGTTATGTTTACAATGAATAGGCAAAAGTGTACATTTAAAATTACTAAAACACATTTAAAATAAAGTCATTTAAAATAATAATGTAATTATTATGATATTTAGCTTTAAATCAATTGATTAATTGACTAATAACACATATATTTTTGTTTTAACAAGAATTTTAGTCGATTTAAATTTTTAATTTACTCATAATACACATGATATAAGTCTTCACACACGAATCTTTTTGAGTAAATGTTTTGTTTGCAATAAACAAACACATATTTTACACGTAAGAAGCAAAACTCAATGTTTAAAACGTTTAAAACACATTTAAAATCATTTTTTTAAAGTTGATAACGTAAAAGAAAAACGTAAACAAAAATTTGGATCTAAGTTCGGGTGTTTGGATCTAAGTTCGGGTTTTTGTCCTGGATCTAAGTTTGTTTGGATCTAAGTTCCTATTACCCAATAGAGTGAGTGGAGTGAGTCTCAGACTCACGCTGTGAAAATTGACGTCTGGCCACAGAGTCAGCGCAACACACACCCTTTGATCTAAGCAATTTAATGGGCTGACTACACCACAGCAAAATAAATCCTTGTTGCAATAAAATCAAACAAAATGCAACCAAATACAAAACTACCATTGTTAAACTATGGTAGTTAATATTTAATATTATTAAATATTAACTACCATAGTTTAACAATTATTTATCAAATCACTCAATTTAAAAACAAAAATGAAATTTTTTTAAAGAATAAAGTTGACTAATTTTTGTATATTTTGTAAAAAGGTGGGAATTAAAAAAATTATGCGTTCGTATTTTTATTAACACCATACTTGCACAATTGATCCGCTTATATCTCTTATATACAGACTTACGAGGTCAGTCAGAGATAATTGAACCATAAATGATATAAATATGTAAAATGATGCATGATGACTGGGTATTCCCGTAAAAAATGTCTCCAAATGTCTCTGTTAAAGATCTTTTTCTCGTCATTTTTTGACAAAATCTTCGAGTCTAACCTAGGCATTAATAGTAGTTATTTAATTCAATAATTGATACCAAATGTCTCTGTCAAAGATCTTCTTCTCGTCATTTTTTTGACAAAATCTTCGAGTGTAACTTAGGCATTAATAGTAGTTATTTAATTCAATAATTGATAAAAAACTTACGGTCTCAAATTTTTAAATTTTAAACAAAAATTTTGATAAATCGTGTAAATGTGCATATTTTAAATTTTTTTTTCATCTAAAACGTTTTATTGACATAAAAGTTGACCTTAAACTCATCACAAACAGATTATAAAAAAATAATATTTTTACTTACAAAAATAAATTTATGGTCCAATATTCATATGCATGTCATAAATTTCGATCCCAATGTTTCTCAATTTTTAAAAGCAGTTTCTGAAAAAGACTATCGATTTTAAAATTTGTTTTATATGTCGTCGTTACTGTGACAGAATGAGTCAGAATTATTATAAAATCAACGTGACTCTGACTCATTTTGTTTGTGTTAATTGTGTGTTAAGATATAAAAAGTGTCAGAGTCACGAGTATTTTATGACGCTTCTGACTCATTGTGTCAGAATAACGACGATGTGTTGTTTAACAATTTAAATATTTTTCGTACGAGTTTAAGACTTATGCTTAGGGCTGGTTCATACTTATGACAAAACGTCCTTTGGACAAAGTCCAAAGGACAATTTTATAAAAGCCAAAACGTCCTTTGGACTTTTGCCTTTGGACGAAGTATGAACGCTACTTAGAATTTGTCCTTTGGACAAAGTCTAAAGGACAAAATCCAAAGGGAAAAATCCAAAGGACAATGTATGAATACGTTGTCTTTTGGATTTTGTC
Organism: Microlaimidae sp. YZB2_3; assembly: GCA_030248175.1. Taxonomy (NCBI): domain Eukaryota; kingdom Metazoa; phylum Nematoda; class Chromadorea; order Desmodorida; family Microlaimidae; species Microlaimidae sp. YZB2_3. Next base: position 25,718 of record JASAMX010002371.1, on the reverse strand, counting down.
CTTTGGACTTTTTCCTTTGGGCTTTTCTCTTTGGACTTTTCCCTTTGAATTTTGTCCTTTGGACAAAGTCCAAAGGACAAAAGTCCTTTGGACTTTGTCCAACGGACGTTTTGTCATAAGTATGAACCAGCCCTTGGAGTTTACGTTTCAGCTTTATATTGTTTAAAATTCCTTTTAAGATTAAAACGTACAAAAGTCAAATAACCACGTCAGGATTTTAAGGACCTCAAAATGTCATATAGTATTCGTGATCCCGTTATATATTTTAGAGATATTTTTTAGTTTCTGATATATAACCTTGCATAACTTAAAGATTAGGAATATTTTAATTAGGCTTTTATAATTTAACTTATTTTAAAATAACGTGTTTTAACTATAATTTATCATTTTTAAGCTGATAACATTTAACCTAACGCGAAAAATATAAAGCAAGGCACTTTAAAACTTTTTAGTGCATTGACTAAATATAATTACATCGGTTTGTTCAAATAAAACCATTTAAGGTTGTGTTTTTATGGAAACCAAAAAAAGAAATAAGCTTTCGGGATCCTCCAATCTTGGACTTCAGGAATAAACATAGAAAACGTTAGTAATTTTATAACAATACTCTAAGCCAGCTATATCTAAACCAACCAAAGTGTTCAAAACATATTGTTTCCAAAGATATTATGCAAAATGTATTTCTTCTTAGCGCCAAGATACTATTATGTTGTGAAATAATTCATAATTTTACTTAAGGTTAATTATTCGTTTACTAAAGATTAATAATTATAAACGCTTATTTTTATTATTGCCGTGTGTTCTGTATTTCATAAAACTATAAATGGGATTAACAAAAAATAAATTTACTCATTTAAACACAAAATTTTCGCTCCGCTTTTGTTTTTATTTTTTTTTGTTGTGCAGCCCGACTCGCAGTGTGGAAATAATCGCAGTGCAAATAAAGCAGCATGGAGTGCGAAAGAAGTCGCAGTTCCCACTGCGAGAAAACTAACACTGTGTAAAAAACGCAGCGCGGGAAAACATGCAAAAAATGGCGGATTTTTGCGAGAAAAGTCGCACACAAATTCGAGAGTGCGACTTTTCTTGCAAAATTTTGGTCAAAATTTTAGTGTACAGTCGGACATTCTCTTGTGTTATATATTCTTGACTGAACGACATACGGCCAATCAGCTGCGCGCCAACTATTGCCATCCAAATTAAGCCACATCGTATAGAAAATATTCTTTATCGGACTTTGGTCGATTAGCGCTTAGGAAAAAATGGAGATCTCTCATTCATTGGAGATTAACTTTTTTCCAAGCGCTAGTTGGATAAAACAGCTCCTCCCACAACTATTCCCACAGAGCAAAATATATACATATGACGTGATCACGAATACTATATGGCATTTTGAGCAGAGCCCCTAAAATCCTGACGTGAAATTAGTTCCAATATTTTTTATCTTATGTATTTGTACTGTAGTTTATTTATATTTTGTTGTTTCAGACATAATTAGTGTAATAGCAAACAAAAAGATTGTGTAAGTACATAGGTTTTTATAGAATTCTATACAGGGTTTTAGCTTGTTTTGTTTGTTACTTTTTTGCCATAGAAAATAAAGTGTTGTTAAAAATACAACATTACATGTTTGTTTTTAAAACAAAATTTAGAAGCTCTAAATTAAAACTTGATGGCAATAGCAAGAAAAAAAAAACGCGTATTTTCTTACTTGAAACGTAACAGTGTTGTTAAAAATACATTTATATTACATGTTTGTTTTTAAAGCAAAATTTAAAAGCTCTCCGTTAAAACTTGATAGCAATACCAGGTAAAAAACGCGCATTTTTTATTGAAAACGTAACATTGTTTCCAGGAATAGGAAACGCAGTGTACTCGAGATCGTCATGTTGTAGGACCCTCGTGCCGCATCTCGGGCCCGTCGTGTCGTACCCCGCGGGACCGTCGTGTCATAGATCCGTGGAAACTGAACTATAAATAAATGCGGTTCACACTTAACATTTCACCAAGCAGGTGTGCTATATACAGCATAACTTTTATATTTCCACGGTAATTTATTCAGTTTTTTGTTGTTTTTTTGCAGACTATTACGTCTTTAGTCTGAGACAAAGAGTTACAATTAATTTAATTTCAACGTGACACTGACTTACAAGCCTTAGGGTATCTTTTTGTTAAAAGATAAAAAGAGTAGCAGTTACGAGTGTTTTTTTCGATGCTTCTGACGCATTGTGCGCGACGATAATATGTTTTTTTAGTTTCCCTGGCTCAACTGATTCCGCACTTGGGTCTGTTTATCTCACTGGTGGGTTCCGTGTCCTGTTCCGCGTTGGCGCTTATCATACCACCGTTGATCGAAATTTTAACCAAATGGCCGGACACCAGCACCTGGCTGTATGCAAAAGCCGGTCTCATTATGACTGTCGGCTTTCTGGGCTTTCTAAGTGGAACCGTAGTTTCTATCGTTGAAATCGTAAAAGCGTTCGATACAATGCGAGAAGTGTGATGCATATAAGAACAATTGTTATTTGTTTTATTATTAATATATTTATATACTTTTTGATAATTGTAATGTGTTTAACAAATTTATAATACAAAACAAAAAACAAAAATACGTCTGTTGTTCAAGAGGCGTCCACATAATATACTCTCTAAGCAGGAAAATATATGACATTCCTGAAGACTTCTTAGTTTCTTTGGGTGTTTTAAGTTTTTAGCTTAATTTTTAGGTTTTGAAAAATAAAATATGTTCTCTTTAAACTAATGTTTTTTAGAATTGAATTTGTCCAAAGATATTATACAGAACTTTTTGACCCAAGTTGGTGAAACATGGTATCAAACTTGTATCAAAAATGCATCACATAATATTGGTCATATATGTTGGGTTTTGGGTATAACAAAACATAGCGCTATAATTTTTTAAATAAGGTGTTGTGAGTATATATGACAAAATAAGAAAGAAGTATATAAACGAATTTATTCTCGACGTTTCAACTCAATAAAACACAGGTCAAGGAGTCTAAAAATGACTCTAAAAAAATACAGAATGAATGAAATGCACGCAAAATCGCAAATTTTGAAAATCTAAAAAATCATATATATCAAAATTACAATAAAAGAAAAAAATATTTCATTATTACTTAATACATAAAAACATTATTTGTAACTTGAATTTTTCTAACAAAACTGTATAAATTTCAGGAACTAATTCATATATTTCGGTTACATGAATATTTAAAAAACCAGGGTTATACTTATTAGCTAAAATAAAACACACTTCTTTAAGAAAGAGAAAAATAATTGTTATCACGCGCCAAAAACTGATTGAAACTAAAACTGTGCCCACTTTTCATTGAATGTAAAAAAGAGAAGACAGAGAAAAATTACTAATTCTACTATGTACTGCTTTTTGGTGCTTAAAAAAAAACGCTGTGAAAAGGTACGCATAGTAAGACCTATATAAAAAAAACTACAATTGCCACATGAAATTAAATATACAACACTATTTTGGTCAAGATTTTTTGGACGTTCGCCAATTTGATAGAACAAAAGTGACCGTTAAGAAACAGAGGAGAAAAATAAGTTTGGAAACCTGCGTTATTTAAAATATTTTTTAATTTATATGAAAAAGAGCCAAAAACGGAAAATAAATTAAAGGTAGTTATAACAAAACATAGCGCTATAATTTTTTAAATAAGGTGTTGTGAGTATATATGGCAAATTAAAAAAGAAGTATATAAACGAATTTATTCTTGACGTTTCAACTCGATAAAACACAGGTCTTCATAAGGAGTCTAAAAATGACTCTAAAAAAATACAGAATGAATGAAATGAACGCAAAATTGCAAATTTTGAAAATCTAAAAAATCATATATATCAAAATTACAATAAAAGAAAAAAATATTTCATTATTACTTAATACATAAAAACATTATTTGTAACTTGAATTTTTCTAACAAAACTGTATAAATTTTAGGAACTAATTCATATATTTCGGTTACATGAATATTTAAAAAACCAGGGTTATACTTATTAGCTAAAATAAAACACACTTCTTTAAGAAAGAGAAAAATAATTGTTATCACGCGCCAAAAACTGATTGAAACTAAAACTGTGCCCACTTTTCTTTGAATGTAAAAAAAAGAAGACAGAGAAAAATTACTAATTCTACTATGTACTGCTTTTTGGTGCTCAAAAAAAAAAAAACGCTGTGAAAAGGTACGCATAGTAAGACCTATATAAAAAAACTACAATTGCCACATGAAATTAAATATACAACACTATTTTGGTCAAGATTTTTTGGACGTTCGCCAATTTGATAGAACAAAAGTGACCGTTAAGAAACAGAGGAGAAAAATAGGTTTGAAAACCTGCGTTATTTAAAATATTTTTTAATTTATATGAAAAAGAGCCAAAAAACGGAAAATAAATTATAGGTAGTTTGTTTTTAGGTTTGGGCGGTAAATGACAAGTGGATTTAAAATAAGTTAAATCAAAAAATCTTGACATATAATCCTTATCATAACCGTGTTTGTTTACCAGAAATATCTAATAAAAAATCGAATTCATTTTAATTAGTGCAGTAATTAGTGCAGTACCAAATTAATTAATTAATTCGGTAATTAATTAGTGCAGTACCGAAGCGAATTAATTAGACTTAATTCGTGCAGTACCCAAGCAAATTAATTAGACTTAATTAGTGCAGTACCGAAGCGTACGCGATTTTAAAGTGTTAAGTGTTGATAAAATGTATTGGTTAGGAATAAACGAATTTTGGATATGTATATAGCGTTTTGAATGTGTAGATTTTTGATATGCGCATCTATTTCAATCTTGTCCTTAAAACGTTTAATGAAACAATCAAGAAATGGTAAAACATAATGAGATTCAGAAAAAGATTCTATTTTAAAAGTAAAGCGAATTTTCGTATCCGATAAAAACGTATGACACTCACATAAAACAAACTAACATAGAATTACAATCCAGGTATGGAACAGTCAAATTAAAAATTAAAAATACATCGTCAATATACCGGCGGTAAAACAATGGTTTTAAAGATTTTGGGCACGCACTATTTAGGAAATTAGTTTCTAAAACACCTAAATATAAATCACTAATTGAAACAGAAACCGTACTTCCCATTGAAACACCGTATTTTTGACAGTATAAAACATTTTCAAATTTTAAACCTATTATTTACCACACATTTGAACAAATCAGATATTGCAGAAACAGAAGAGAAGCATCGTTAAAAAAACTGCACATTTTCTCGCCAAACATTTTCTGTGTCTGCTAAAACTGTGGGCAAATAATTAACAACAAAACTGGTGTCAACATTATCAAAAGGCTTACAACGTCAATACTTACCATAAAACTATTCAGCCTAACAAAAACATTTTTTAAATCAGACAAAAACCCTACAATTGATGAAATACGATATTCTAAACTTTAAACGGCAGGCTTTAAAACAGAGTCTAAATTTTTAGAAATATTATAAAACATTGACCTGTACATGGGTGTAATAACTCTTATTGACTAGTTCTGAATATGGGTTTTTTAGTGTTTGAAAGAAGGTACAATACAGCTAGCGCCAATCATATGTAGGGAGGAAATTGAGAAACAGTGAGCGACTAGAAAATTTTACGGTTTGAAATATTTCAAATATTTATTGGTTTAATATCTCAACTTCTTCCTCTCAAAATTTCTTAAATATTTCTTAATATTACAAAAGCAAAAGCATATTTTGAGGATTTTTAGTTTTTTGCCGCTTCGTAGGTACGGCGCTGCTGGCGCGCTTGGTTAACACATTTTTAATGTTTGAATTACGAAAAATGCAATTAAAATTAATTTTTAAGTTTTGAAGAATTTTACAATCAAAACATCAAGAAAACCCCATGTAGGTTGGAATTTAGTTTTAAAGCACCAATTTCTACTTGATTTTTGCTAATTGAAAATCATTGTTCTTGAAAATACTATTTTAGTGATGCTTTCTAACTATTGTGATGTTTAATCAAAAAACCAAAACTTTTTTAGCATAAACTTAAAATTTTTGGCGCCCTGATAACAATTATTTTTCTCTTCTTTTTAAAGAAGCGTGTTTAATTTTAGCTAATAAGTGTAACCCTGATTTTTAAAATATTCATGCAACTGAAATATGTAAATTAGTTCCTGAAATTTATACAGTTTTGTTAAAAAATTAAAATAACGTTTCTATATATTACAATAAGTAATAATGAAATATTATTATTTTTTATTCTAATTTTGATATATATGATTTTTTAGATTTTCAAATTTTGTAATTTTCCGTGCATTTGATTAATTTTATATATTTTTAGACTCCAGATAAAGATCTGTGTTTTATCGGGTTGAAACGTCGAAAATAAATCTGTTTAAAAACTTCTGTCTTATTTTGCCATGTATACTCACTACACCTTATTTAATAATCCACAAGACTGCCCAAAAGGATTCCGTGGAAATAATTTTTTGACTAAAAATGTTGTGTAAAAAATAAACTAAGAAAATCTCTATAATTCAAAACAATAAAAAGAAAGTTTTGCATTTTGGTTTTTACAAAAGTGCTCATTAAAATTTGAATAACGGGTCCGTCCGGGTCCGGCACAAAAGAGTCCCGGCACAAAAGAGTCCTGAAAAAAATCGCAGCTGGCACAAAAGAGTCCTGGCACAAAAGAGTCCCGGCACAAAAGAGTCCTGGAGAAAATGGATTCATACGCCCAAGCGCTGCGAGCACTAAAGTCGGCACAAAAGAGTCCTGGCATAAAATCATTTTTCACAGCTAAGATACAATGTTCACACCTTAGCCTTTCAGTTTTTTATTTGTTTTTTATTTACCAATGTCTTCCAGTTTTTTATTTGTTTTTTTAATTAGTCTTTTAAAAAGTAGTGTGAAGAATTACGCCAGTAAAAAATTTATGTTTTTAAGTATTTTTATTATTTAGTTATTAATGCGCTCAAAGTTTTGTAAAGTATTTAAAAAATAAGAAAAACATGTGTTTGGGTTTGTGTGTGTGCTGTGTTGTGTCATGTGTTGTGTTTGGGTATAAATTATATAATATTGAATTAGTGTTTTTTGTCATAATTGAGTAACAAAATCATGTCTAAATAAGTATTTTAGTTGGGATAATTTTTTGTTCATAGTTAAAATATTACAATTTTTATCAAATAAGTGTTTTGGTCGTAATTGTAACGACAACCAGATGTGTCCAATTTTGTTTTATAATTCGTTTTAAGTTAAAAATTAAAAAAAAATATGTTATAAACATTTTTGAAAATATTAGAAAAGATTACGACAGAATTCCGAATGTACAGAAAGATTTTGCATGATGATTATATTAATAATGGGAGGTGAGATAAAAATGGGTACCACAAATACCTAAAAAGTAGTCATATAATGAATAAAAAACACATAAAAAAATAAATTTTAATAAAAAAAGTAAATTGTAATAAAAAAAATTGAATATACCATTAAATAAATATTAATTGATGAATCTGTTACTAAAACGAACATAACCTCCTAATATAATTGCGAAATTCTCTTCGATACATTAGAATTTCCATGGTAAACTTTATAATTTTTTAAATGTTTTGTGTAGTTTTTTAAACAATTTTTTACTTTTAAAGTGGTATACTTTACTTTTAAAGCAGAAAAAATAGGTGATTTAAAAAAGGAAAAGTAAACAGAAGTGATTTTTCTACCCTTCAATATCAAGCTCCGGGGCTCCAGCCATTTCAAGCAGATGGAGAGACTTGTTTGATTATGTTTTAATTTATTCTATCCGCATTTTAGGCTATTTTATCGTTTAAATACACGTTGAAAAAATTTTGTTTAAAAAATTCTGTTTTCTCCGGAAAACATTAATAGTTAAATACCGGTTAAGTGTTGTTAAACATGGCTACAGTATAAGTTTTTACTGCGCCACTTTTTGAAAATTAACAAATTTTTGATTTATTATTTTATTTATTTATTTTTTTACTTCTTATTCTACTCCATTTTTTTGTGTCTTAACAGGCGCCTGGGGCTTAATATTTTCGTTGCTTTACCTCCGTACACTTTTTTACTGTATGTCAGCTGTTAAAAATTTATTTTATGCCAGGACTCTTTTGTGCCGACCTCAGCCCTAGCAGCGTTAGGGCGCATGAACGCATTTTCTCCAGGACTCTTTTGTGCCGGGACTCTTTTGTGCCAGGACTCTTTTGTGCCAGCTGCGATTTTTTTCAGGACTCTTTTGTGCCGGGACTCTTTTGAAGGTGAGCCGGTCCGTCCATATTGGAATTGGTTTGCTTATTTTGAAGGAAAAACTTGGACCCGAGTCCACTTTTTGACACTATGTTCTAATTTACATGATCAACAATAACCGAACCGGTATTTCAAAAACCGAACAAAGTCTAACTTGAGGAGCGGTATTGTGATGATGGTTTTTTATATGTTAAAGTAAACCCAAAAAAATAAATTTTCTCCATATTAAAACCGGTATAATTTTTTTCAATAGTTTTAAAGAAAAAAATTATCCACGTCAATCAAGAAAACGTGTAAAATTTTCAAACTTTATGAAGTGGATAAATTTTTTTCATTAGACTATTTTAACAAAAAAAGCTGGGCATTTTCATTTTGCAACAGGCGCATTGGTATTTATAAAACTTTTCGACCCGACCCATTTCGGACAGGGACCGTTTTTGATACAGACAGTTTTCTGCTTTTTAGTAACAGATTACAACAGAAAAATAAAACCAATAAATGTGATAGAAGATTACAAAAAATATCAAAACGCGCCGATAAAACAGATAAATTGCGAAAAAGATATAGACAGGACGCACAATTAAGAAAAAAGCTTAACACAGATAAAAAGTGGGAAAATCAAATAAATCTTAAAAATCAAACAAAAACATCATTAAAGGAAAAAATTATAAAACTGTCAGGGTATTTCTTTGGCAGAAAAATGCTGCAACATTTGTTTGTTGGATTAAAGAATGCCCCACATTAAGTAACTACTCAAATTACGAGAATCTGAAGTCACTTTATCAGCCAATTAGATTTAATATGATACGGAGTATTGGTTCAATTATCTTTTTTGAACTTTATTCTCCGTTGGTGTCGTAGCGCAATTGGTTAAGCTAGGGCGTAGTCATTTTGTCAGAGGTGAGTCGTGAGTGTATTCTAGAAAATGGCTCAAAGGTTTAGAAATTTAAGCATTTAATCGACCGAAGTCACATAAGGAATAATTTTCATACGACGTTGTTTAGTTTGCATGACAATAGCTGGCGCGCAGCTGAATGACCGTTCCGTATGATGTTCATGTTCAATAAAAGTTTACGCAGTTTTTTCACAAAAAATTAAAGTGTTCGACAGTTGAAAATGCACTTTTCACACTTGAGTACCTCTTATGTGACTTTGGTCAACTGAACCATTAGAACATTTTATGCAAGTTAAAAAACATATAGAAAATAGCGCATTAGTGAAATTAGTGTATTGCTATTTTTTAAAATAATAAATAATTTTAATGGTACATCCGGTTGAAAAATGGGTTCAGCAATAAGGCTGCAAGCACATATAAAAGTTTGTACAAATATGTAGTGCACCATAGAAAAAAATTCTAGGTGCAGTCCAAAGGCCGCGGAGAGATAGCTAGATTACAAAAGGGTTGCCCACGACTCGCTCCCGCCGACTCGCTCCCGGCCCAACTCGCTCCCAGCCCAACTCGCTCCCAGCCCGACTCGCTCCCAGCCCAACTCGCTCCCAGCCCAACTCGCTCCCAGCCCGACTCGCTCCCAGCCCGACTCGATCCCAGCCCAACTCGCTCCCAGCCCGACTCGCTCCCAGCCCAACTCGCTCCCAGCCCAACTCGCTCCCAGCCCGACTCGCTCCCAGCCCAACTCGCTCCCAGCCCGACTCGCTCCCAGCCCAACTCGCTCCCAGCCCGACTCGCTCCCAGCCCAACTCGCTCCCAGCCCAACTCGCTCCCAGCCCAACTCGCTCCCAGCCCGACTCGCTCCCAGCCCGACTCGCTCCCAGCCCGACTCGCTCCCGTTTAAAACTGTAAACGCATTTTTATAACAGAATATTAGTTTAGTAAAAAATGTACATATGACACAAAATTATATAACAAAAGGAAGATGGATTTTCCTAAGCCTAAGCCTAAGCCTAAGCCTCAGCCTAAGCCTAAGCCTCTTTACTGTGCGATAAAGCATAATGTCTAATAATACACTGCATCACGCATTGCATCAAATCCATCTTCCTTTTGTTATATAATTTTGTGTCATATGTACATTTTTTACTAAACTAATATTCTGTTATAAAAATGCGTTTACAGTTTTAAACGGGAGCGAGTCGGGCTGGGAGCGAGTCGGGCTGGGAGCGAGTTGGGCTGGGAGCGAGTCGGGCTGGGAGCGAGTCGGGCTGGGAGCGAGTCGGGCTGGGAGCGAGTCGGGCTGGGAGCGAGTTGGGCTGGGAGCGAGTTGGGCTGGGAGCGAGTTGGGCTGGGAGCGAGTCGGGCTGGGAGCGAGTTGGGCTGGGAGCGAGTTGGGCTGGGAGCGAGTCGGGCTGGGAGCGAGTTGGGCTGGGAGCGAGTTGGGCTGGGAGCGAGTTGGGCTGGGAGCGAGTTGGGCTGGGAGCGAGTTTGGCTGGGGGAGCGAGTTGGGCTGGGAGCGATTTGGGCTGGGAGCGAGTTGGGCTGGGAGCGAGTCGGGCTGGGAGCGAGTTGGGCTGGGAGCGAGTTTGGCTGGGAGCGAGTGGGTCTGGGAGCGAGTTGGGCTGGGAGCGAGTCGGGCTGGGAGCGAGTCGGGCTGGGAGCGAGTTGGGCTGGGAGCGAGTTGGGCTGGGAGCGAGTTGGGCTGGGAGCGAGTCGGGCTGGGAGCGAGTCGGGCTGGGAGCGAGTAGGGCTGGGAGCGAGTTGGGGCGGGGGGGGGGTGGGGCTGGGAGCGGGTCGGGCTGGGAGCGAGTCGGATTGGGAGCGAGTTGGGCTGGGAGCGAGTCGGGCTGGGGGCTAGTCGGGCTGGGCGCGAGTTGGGGTTTGAGCGAGTCGGGGTGGGAGCGAGTTGGGCTGGGAGCGAGTTGGGCTGGGAGCGAGTTGGGCTGGGAGCGAGTTGGGAGCGAGTCGGGCTGGGAGCGAGTCGGGCTGGGAGCGAGTTGGGCTGGGAGCGAGTTTGGCTGGGAGCAAGTTGGGCTGGGGGAGCGAGTTGGGGGGGGGGAGGGGGGGGGGGGGGTGGGGGGGGGGGGGGGGGGCCGGGAGCGAGTGGGCAGGGAGCGAGTCGGGCTGGGAGCGAGTCGGGCGGGGAGGAGGGGAAGGCTGGGTGCGAGTCGGGCTGGGAGCGAGTCGGGCTGGGAGCGAGTTGGGCTGGGAGCGAGTTGGGCTGGGAGCGAGTTGGGCTGGGAGCGAGTTTGGCTGGGAGCGAGTCGGGCTGGGAGCGAGTTGGGCTGGGAGCGAGTTTGGCTGGGAGCGAGTTTGGCTGGGAGCGAGTTGGGCTGGGAGCGAGTTGGGCTGGGAGCGAGTTTGGCTGGGAGCGAGTTGGGCTGGGAGCGAGTTTTGCGGGGAGCGAGTCGGGCTGGGAGCGAGTTGGGCTGGGAGCGAGTCGGGCTGGGAGCGAGTGGGGCGGGCTGGGAGCGGGGGGGGGGGGGGGAGAGTGGGGGCTGGGAGCGAGTTGGGCTGGGAGCGAGTTGGGCTGGGAGCGAGTTTGGCTGGGAGCGAGTCGGGCTGGGAGCGAGTTGGGCTGGGAGCGAGTTGGGCTGGGAGCGAGTTTTGCTGGGAGCGAATTGGGCTGGGAGCGAGTTGGGCTGGGAGCGAGTTGGCTGGGGGGGAGTTGGGCTGGGAGCGAGTTTGGCTGGGGGGGGGGGGGGGGAGCGAGTCGGGCTGGGAGCGAGTTGGGCTGGGAGCGAGTGGGCTGGGAGCGAGTTGGGCTGGGAGCGAGTTGGGCTGGGAGCGAGTCGGGCTGGGAGCGAGTTGGGCTGGGAGCGAGTTGGGCTGGGAGCGAGTCGGGCTGGGAGCGAGTTGGGCTGGGAGCGAGTTGGGCTGGGAGCGAGTTTGGCTGGGAGCGAGTAGGGCTGGGAGCGAGTAGGGCTGGGAGCGAGTTGGGCTGGGGGCGAGGCGGGGTGGGGGGGGGTGGGGGGGGGGGCGGGGCGGGGGGGCTGGGAGCGAGTTGGGCTGGGAGCGAGTTGGGCTGGGAGCGAGTTTGGCTGGGAGCGAGTTGGGCTGGGAGCGAGTTGGGCTGGGAGCGAGTTTGGCTGGGAGCGAGTTGGGCTGGGAGCGAGTTTGGCTGGGAGCGAGTTTGGCTGGGAGCGAGTCGGGCTGGGAGCGAGTTGGGCTGGGAGCGAGTCGGGCTGGGAGCGAGTTGGGCTGGGAGCGAGTTGGGCTGGGAGCGAGTTGGGCTGGGAGCGAGTTGGGCTGGGAGCGAGTTGGGCTGGGAGCGAGTCGGGCTGGGAGCGAGTTGGGCTGGGAGCGAGTCGGGCTGGGAGCGAGTTGGGCTGGGAGCGAGTTGGGCTGGGAGCGAGTTGGGCTGGGAGCGAGTCGGGCTGGGAGCGAGTTGGGCTGGGAGCGAGTTGGGCCGGGAGCGAGTCGGCGGGAGCGAGTCGGGCCATACCGATTACAAAAACATTACTATATGTAGTTATGGTTTCTCTTTTAACCCAGTTTTCTCTGGGTTCAGGTAAAAAGCTGATAAACTTGGATTATATTACAAAAAAGTTAAAGGTACGATGCGGAGTCAAACTTTTTGTTTTCGATTTTGATAATGTGACGTTATGAGTGTCTCAGAGCGAGCGGTCAAAATAAAAACAATAAACTTTTAGTCTTTTAAAGTTTTTAAAATAAATTTTAAAAAATTACAAAATTCTTGGGTTAAATAGACCGCTTTCGCTCATGCTAGTCAGTTAGTCAGTCAGCTCATGCTAGTCAGTCCACTTAATAAACGGCTGCTTCTCCACGGACTTGGAAAAACACAGCAGGGATAGGGATAGCCTTGAAGAGGAGCCCTCGGACTAAAAACCTAAGTAAAAACTTAGGTTAATTGCACAAACAGTGCATAAACTAAAAAGGCTAGGCATTGAAACTTGAGCAAACTAAACACTTTCCTTTCCGCATCACGTACAAATCCTAGCCCCAGGCGTATGTCAAAAACTAATTTGTCAATACCTTTTTAAACGTATAACTTTTCCAGTCTAACTTGAAAAAACAATGCAAGTAAAAGCAAAAAAAAATCACTTAAAAGCGCAAAAAATTTTACCCTTTTTTAATGTCTTTTTACGGTATTTGGAAAATTTGGAGTACAACCCCCTACAACCCCTCCCTTTCAAAAAATTTGTATGAAGTACACCCCCCCCTTTCCGAAATCCTGGCTACGCCCCTGCTCGCAATTTTGTATGGGGGATTTTGAAAGGCTATCAAGCGCCAATTATCATGGTGATATTCAAATGCGGCACTATCAATAACATTTTTTTGTGCAAAATTTCAATGAACGTTGTGGAGGTGTTATACTGCACTTTTACCAGTACTTGTACCAAAGTGAACAAATAGATTTAGAGGAAGAATAAAACGTAAACCCGCGTTGTTAAGAATGCGCTTTAAAGTGTAAGACGTTTTACCAAAAAACGGGAGAATAATAAAAGGTAAAGCGTTTTTTGCAAAAGGACGTGGGGCACAGCCCGATTTAAGACACGATATATTGAAGAATTTGGCTACAAGCTCTCTAGATTATTCATGTTTATTTAAAAATATGTCAAACAAAAAATCAAACTCATCTGTAAGAGAAATAAAATTAGTGTAATATTAAAGCGCTCTTTATTTTAGAGTGTTAAAAGTACCAGATACATATTGTTTTGGAATAAAAGAAAATTTGTAAATGTACCAGTTGATAATGTGTAGGCTTGCAATAAAGGGGATGGGTAAAACCCACACCGACTGGGCGGACGGACGGAAATTGATGGGGTAAAACCCACACCTCCGGACCGTCGAAAAACGTTAATATCTCGAAAAATACTGCATCAATTTAAGAAGTAAACACATTTTAATCTTTATAACATTCTACAAAATACTTCACAATTATAAAATGTTGATTAACGATATTAACAAAAATAAAATCTTCCAGGTTTTTAGTTCGCACGATCGAATATTTGACTATGCTATTTTTCCTGTTTGAAAACACATTATCATGTTTAAAGTACTTACAATAAGCGACTATAAATCTATATAATAAATTATGTTTTATCTCAAAACACCCATAAAATAAACAGTTATTTATGGGTTACTAAATACACTTTCAAACGTTGGAGAGCTTTTGTCCATGGTTCAGTTTCGTAGACAAAAAAAATTTAACGCGCGTTCGAACAAAATAAAAAAAACCGGCTATTATAATTCAGATGTAATTCGATTATTTATTTCTAATACAAACTTTTTCCAATATTGTGCCTTAGTGTTTAATCCAAAGACACAGTTGTTTGCCGAGCGTGGGAACGCTAGACGAGCTGACGCCGGGCGCGGCGACGCGGTCACGTCAAAATGACAGCGCTCGGCGTTCCTGCGTCGGCGAGGCTTCGCCAGTTCGTTAATATGGCTAAATTATTTTTAAAAAAAAGATCGACGAAAAATGAGCTAAAAGATTACGGTAATCGTATCAAAAAATACCAGCGTCAAAACAACCCGGAAAATTTTATTTTTTTTAATATCGTAAACTAACATTTTATAATTATTAAATGTTTTGTAGAATGCTAAGCATTTAAATAATGTGTTTACTTCTTAAATTGATGCAGTATTTTTTGAGATATTAATGTTTTTTGACGGTCCGGAGGTGTGGGCTTTACCCCTTATTTTCGTTCGCCCCCCAAGTCGGTGTGAGTTTTACCCCTACCCTACGATAAAATTGCACATCAATTTGACTTTCATATCGTTTGATAAAACAGACTAAAAATGATAAAGAATTCGCGGACTTAAACTCAGCAGTAAAACGAATTTTAGTAAATTGTAAAAATCGATGAAACTCCTTGAGAAAGGCATTTAGAATAGAAAGAACTACAATATAAGAAAGGCATCTTATATTCAAACAGAAGAAAAACATTGTCAATACATCTACGATAAAAAAATAGGCTTAACAAAAGAAGAACACACACTTTTAAGAAATTTAGATTCTAAAATACCTAGGTGGCTACGTATAAGTCACTGATAGAAACAGAAATAGGTCTACCCATAGGCACGCCATAATTTTGAAACAATAAATCATTATTAAACTTAAAAAAACTATGGTTTAAAACACATTCAAATAATTCAACAAATGAAACACTAGCTAAATTAAAAAAAAGGACATTTTCACGCAAAAAAAAACGCTCAGGATTAGCTAAAACATTTGGCAACTGACTTACTATAAAACAAGTATCTACATTATGCTATTATCAAACAAACTAACTACATAGAACTACCATAGAATAACTAGGCTGAATAACAATACTTTTAAGCTCACTGATAAAACAAGCAATGGACAAAATCCTATACTCTGAAAACTGAACAGATGGTTTAGAAACTAAAAAATCTAATTTCTTAGCAATATTACAAAACATAGAACCACAAATAGGGGTGATTACTCTGACCGGTTTATTAGGTTTGTGCACTTATTTACGAGCGTAATGATTTGGCATTGTATTTTACATAACATATAGTATTTTACACATTTTAATTTGTTTTTTTAATACGGCGCGTTTTTTTGCGATTATTTCATTGTTTTAAACTAGTAGTTCGTCCATGTTTACAGTAGTCCATTTTTTCGGTGACCACTTGAAGGCGTTGTTCTTGAAGAATGTCAAATGCCCTTGTACCGTTGGGTCCGTATAAAAACCCCATGGACAAATTCCCCATAGGCCAAAATCCCCATAAACGTTACAAAATCCCCATAAGGTGGTGTAAATTCCTCATAAATATATTGCGTTTGCAATATTTCCTTTACATTTTGACACCTGGAAAATACAACAAAATTTTATCATGATAAATTCAGCTTGATTTTAGGGCTTTGCTGATGCTTAGGAAAAAATTAAAACATTTCTAATGCTTTTATGATTAAAATTTAGTTTTTTTAATACATTTTAGTTTGCAAACACATTTCTATTTGTTATGGGGGAATTTGCACCACGTTATGGGGAATTTCGCCATGGGGATTTTACACTACTTTTATGGGGATTTTGCACGTCACCCTACCGTTATATTTATTCTTGAAAATAATTTTAGATTACACAGATTAAAAATGCTGTAAAAAATAGTCAATGAAATAATTAAATTTGAAGCCTGACGGACTAAACCATTGTTTATTACAAACGAATTATTTTAGTTGTGAGATTAGACCACTTGGTTCAGGCCTTTGACACCGTGTTACATCAGAAATTATTATTTTAGCTAGAAAAATATGCTGTTTTTGGTAAATTTTTAAAATATATAAAAGAATTTTTAGTTATCTTTTTGTAAATAAGGGTTCCAAACTGCACTAGCGTACTCCAGAATTGGTTTAACATTGGACTTATACGCTCTGAGAAGATTATTTCTGGAGTTTGAATTGAATGTTCTAAATAAATTAGTGATGTCACTCTCATTGCTTTTTTTGCTGTGATTTCATAGTGTTTGGAGAGAATTGCATATCATGAGATATTTAAACATCTAGGTCACGCACCATTTCCGTAGTTGCAGTAAAGTAGAATAATAAATTTAGCTTGATTTTAAGGTTTTGCTTAGGTTGCTTAAGGAAATTTTTAGTAACAAGAGGACCTTCACCCCTCGGTCGGTCCGTCGGTGTAGTAGGTGTAGAGGGTGTGGTAGGTGTCTTTAGTGCTTGCCGATTAACCAAGGATTAACGGCAAGCACTAAAAGACACCTACCACACCTACTACACCTACTACACCGACCGACCTAAGCAACCTAAGAAAAACCTCAAAATCAAACAAAACATTAAATTTAGCTTGATTTTAAGGTTTTGCTTAGGTTGCTTAGGGAAATTTTTAGAAACAAGAGGAGTTTCACCCCTCGGTTGGTCGGTCGGTGTAGTAGGTGTAGTAGGTGTGGTAGGTGTCTTTAAGACTTGCCTTAACACTTCACACCTACTAATATCGACAGACCTAGCAAAAAACAAAACCTCAAAATCAAACAAAACATTAAATTCAGTTGATTTTACCGTGTTTTGCTTAGGTTGCTTAGGGAAATTTTTAGTAACAAGCGGACCTTCACCCCTCGGTTGGTCGGTCGGTGTAGTAGGGTGTGGTGGTGTCTTTTGGCTTGCTCCTTAAGGCGGGTTAACGGCAAGCACTAAATGACAACTACCACACATACTACACCTACTACACCGACCGACATAAACTCAGCTAACCTAAGGTTTTTACTAAAAATTTCCCTAAGCTACCTAAGCAAAACCTTAAATTCAAGCTAAATTTTAAAGTTTTGCTTGATTTTGAGGGTTTTGCTTAGGTTGCTTAGGTGGGCTTTCCCCTCGGTTGGTCGGTCGGTGTGGTAGGTGTAGTAGGTGTGGTAGGTGTCTTTTAGTGCTTGCCGGATTAACCAAAGATTAAGTATGGACGTCTTTTTTTCATGGACAAGGGGAGAATTGGATTAAAAAGCTGATCAAAACTGACTTTAAACGCGGTTTTTGGACTTTTTATAATGTTCTTTGACTTTAAAATATACATACTGTTTTAACTAAAGTATTTTTATATAAATAATTGTCAAATTTAACGAATATTTGAAAAAAAGTTAAATACGTGATATTGTTGATTTTTAATTTCGAAATAAAAAAAATAAAATTAAAAAAGACGAATTTTATTTCGATTTTTCATTGGGTTAGATATTGTTGATTTTTAATTTCGAAATAAAAAAAATAAAATTAAAAAAGACGAATTTTATTTCGATTTTGCATTGGGTTAAGTAGTTAAGGCATACATGTTTAATAAAACTACTATAAACACTATTATCCTTTTTTTAACGTTTTAAACACATGTTATAAATGTATAATATAGCTATAAAAAACCTTAAATTTTGTAATTAGTATCATTTGGAATTAAAATTTCTAGTGTATTTTAGCGCCTCAAATTATAAATTTTCTCCTCCGGGGGGCATTGTTCCCCCCGAACGGTGTCCGGAAATTTGAACGCCAGCACTTGAACGCCGAGCATTTGACCGCCAGCATTAGAACGCCGCGCACTTGAACGCGGAGCATTAGAACGCCAAGCATTTGACCGCCGCAGAATTGCATATAAATTTTATGCAAATTTCTGTTTTCCGCCACCAACAGAGAATTACATCAACACAACACTACGACAACATAAACTCCCGAAAACTATTGTGAACTCTCCGCAATAATGTCAAGAGGCGTGTGCATCATCTTGGTCGCAAAGTTTTGCTCGTGACAAAACAACATTAAATTTTTCGTTTAATTTTTAGGTTTTGCTTAGGCTTAGAAAAAAACGTTTATCTTAAAAACAAACTAATAGAAATTTATCATAAAAATTTAGCTTGATATTTAGGTTTCGCTCAGGTTCAAGAACTACAGGTTTAAATCATTAATGAACGAACCATTCACTAAATTAAATTTTTTCCTTGATTTTAGAATTCGCTTAGGCTTAGGAAAAAATTAGATTTCTGACTGATCATTTATTGACAAAACAACATTGTTTTGTTTAAATATTTTATTAAAAATATTTTTTTGTATTCTTTTGAGTTTTTCTTATTATTTTTGAGGGAAGTTAATACTATTTTCGGGGCTAGGGACCCCGTTAACCGGATCCCCGAACAAAATCAGGGCCTAATCTGAACCCCACGGAGATCTGCTCTGCTATCATGGAGATCTTTTTTGAGCCAGTATTTTCTTTAACATTCTTCTGCTATTCCATCCAATCTCAACAATAACAAAACTAAAGTATAATGCTATAAACTGAGATAATGTGTCATATAAATGTACGTGTAGTATACTGTTTCATTTCCATTTTCTCCCCTTTAACGTTTTCTTCTTTGCTGTGTGACCGATTTTTATTTTTGCTTCCCGCGTTCCGAGCTTCTTTTTTGTGCGATGCTTTGCCGCCTGTTCGTTCTGCGTTGTGAACCTGAGTTAAATATCGAATGTGAGAAACGCATTCCGGGGATTCGCGTCCGGGATTGGCCCTCCCGTTTTCTTTCCTGTGTTTTTTTGGAAAGGGGTTTATCCCGCTCCCGATGTTCGCCGTGCTTTGCCTTTCTTCGCCGTTCGGAGAAAGTCTTCCGGGGATTTCAATTTTTTTCGTCCAGGGATTAGGCCCTCCCATACTATTTTGGTGGGGAGTTTTAACGTCTTGTTTAAAGCAACGCGTACTGCGGCGGTCAAATGCCTGGCGTTCTAATGCTCGGCGTTCAAGTGTGCGGCGTTCTAATGCTGGCGGTCAAATGTTCGGCGTTCAAGTGCTGGCGTTCAAATTTCCTAGAATCCCCCGAACCCCCCTGACTTAATTTTTAAGATCACAGAAAATTATGTAGAAATTAGGTAAAAAAAACAAAAGTAAAAAGTATGTTCACGCGATCACCAGGAGACGATTTTTAAGCCGTTTTTAGTATATATTTTAAAAAAATTTTTGCCTCCGGCGGCTGGGGGGACACCCCACAGACCCCCCGACCGACGCTTCGCGTCGGCTGGCGCCGCTACGCGGCGCAGGCGGCGGCGCTTTGCGCCGCTTTGACAACACTTTTTCTCCCTCCCCCAGACCGACGCCCCTGAAATGAAATCCTGACTGCGTCACTGCACATTATTATTAAAAGAATTAAAAAATAAAATTTATAAGTTGCAATAAGATCTTATTTTAATCTTGCACAGTTTTAAAGCATTTATAAGCTTGTTTTACGTTTTTTTACGCGTTTTAAGCTCATTTTAAGGCAGCGCGGAAATATTGGGTACACCCCCCTCAAAATTTTGGTCTTGCTGGACACCCCCCCCTAAAACTTGACCCCCCCCAAATCCGTGCGGCTGCCCACCTATGGTCGTGAGTATACATGGCAAAAAAAGACAGAAGTTTGTAAACAAATTTATTTTCGACGTTTCAACCCAATAAAACACAGATCTTCATCAGGCTTCTCATTATCAGTCTAAAAATATATAAAATCAATCAAATGCACGGAAAATTACAAAATTTGAAAATCTAAAAAATCATATATATCAAAATTAGAAATCGTGCGACAGCACAAAAAATTTTTCAAAAATTGTCTTTGAAATTCATTGGAAACATCACTTAAAAGTTGTGAAAAGGTATAATAAATATTGAGCGCTGAGCGCAACAAAGCGCGAAAAAATTTTTTAAAATTGTTCTTGTAAGACCGCCAAATTTATACCTCCGCAGCCCAAAAGAGGGGGTTTACAACCCACATAACCCCCCTGGCTACACCCTTGATCTGGAGATAATCCCACATCTGACCTGTGCATGGTCTGGAAATTGCCTACCCGTGCCTCCCCTGTTTTATTGCCCCCCTTCCATCCAAAAATGAAAAAGACTAACCAAAATTTATGGCACCAATTTTTACCTATAATGACGCTACATCACAAATTTTTCTGCGGTTTTCAGCCTGTTTTAATGCATTTTAAGCCATTTTAAACATAGTTTTGCTTAACTTTCGCTTTTTTGCCCTTTTTTCTTTTCTCTTCTTTTTTCTGTTTTTCCTCTTTGCCCCTGCTTGCCTCCCATTTTGTTGCCCCTCTCTTTTCAAAAAAAAAACTCCTCCCACCCCATCATAGGTGTTTTTAGTCCGGTCCGCTAAGGGGGGAGGTCCACCCCCAGGTGGAAGGCCAAAATTTCTTTTTTTGGAGGGGGGGGGGGGGTTCAGACCCCCTGGCTTTTTGGGGGGGTCGACCCTGGGTGCGATATTTCAAATTTAGGGGTGGGGTCGTCAGGGGGTCCAATTTTTTAACAAAATTTTTTTAACTCAATAATTTAAGTGTTTTTAGGTCTAAAGTTTATGTACTAAAATAGCCGCCTATTTAGGCCTAAAAAGTGTATTGAAACACTGTTTCTAACTAAAAAACCATGTTTTTGACAGTAAATAAAAAATATACTTCCAAATTAGTCGGGAGAGAGGGGGGAAGGAAGGGGGTCAGCCTCGCTAGGGGGGGTCAGGCCGGACAGCTCTCAAGTTTTGGGTGGGGGGAGGGGGAGGGCCCTGGATTTTTTTAGGGGGTGGTTCAAAATTTTGGCTCTAGAAGGGGGGTGGACCCCTCTGTCCTCCCCCCAAAAAGACCTATGCACCCCACCCCCACCCCACCCTCAATATAACCTTGAGGGGGAAGCAGTGCACATGTCTGCACTCTACATTTCAACCCAACCCCATAAATTTGGGTTGACCCCCTCTACTCCTCTCCAACTTGCCCACATATGGTGAAAATAGTCATTTTTAGGATTTTTTGGGAAGAGACGTAAAATTCTTCCTAATCCATACATGGGCACGGGGGGAAGGGTTGGGGGGGGGTTAACCCCCCAAATTCTGAGAAGGGGGTTTAATCCCCCACTTCTGAGTGGGGGGGGGGGGTTAAACCCCCCGTGGGGGGGAGAGAAAAGGTTAACCCCCCAATTTTGGAAAAATGAAGAAAAAAATGTCTTTAAAATTACTTCTAACATCCTCCAAACTTAAGTTTTGAGGTCAAAATGTTTTAAGCAATGAAAAGCTAAAAATGCAATAAAAACAGCTTTTTGACCTAAAATAAGCGTTTTTTACCTATTTTTCCTTTATAATCGAAAAACGATAGGGTAAAATGCACTCCAGAAAAAAAAAACGATATGGGTATTTTGCGTTTCTCAGATTTTAACCCCCCCAATTTGGGGTTTAAACCCCCCCCCCACTCCGGACCAAATTGCCCATGTATGCTCTAATTCCACAGTGCATATATGATTGCTGGTAAAGACTACTTGTTATATAAATTACCTTTTTTTAGAAAATATCTAAAGCTATATTTTTAAAGAATGGCAGAAGGAGATATTCAAAACGGTATTAATGAAGCTACTCAAATTAAAGAAGAAGCCAATAAATGTTTTAAAGGTAACAAATAATGTGGTAGTGATTTTGCGTGATATGTACTACTATAGGTAGGCGCGGGCGGGCAGCCTCCTGGATTTTTGGGGAGTATGGGTATACCCGACCTCTGAAATTTGAGGGGGTGGGGGTCCCAAAAATTTTTTTGGGGGTATACCTCAAATACCCCATATTTAGCGTTTTTAGTACTGGGACCCCCCAAATTTTTGGGGGGTGTCTGGGATACCCCCAAATTTTAGGGGAAGGGTGTTGGCTATAGTTGGTTGGCTTAATTTAAGCTATGTCGGCTTAATTTTCGGGGAGTATAACCAGGGACGTAACCAACAGTGGCGTGCCAGGATTTCATTTCGGAGGGGGCAATACTAACCCTTAAGTGGGGTCTGGGGGGCGACAGCCCCCCAGCGGGGGATTGTCGGAATTGTAAGATTGTGGGGAATTTTCTAAGAGATTTTTTCGAGAGGCATTCTGCCCTCGGGAGGAGAAAATTTTTAATTCAAGGCGCTAAATTACACTAGAAATTTTTATTCCAGATGATTCTTATTACAAAATTTAAGGTTTTTTATACCTACACATTTACAGACCTGTGCACTGTCCCGCCCTGGGGTTTAAACGGGGGGGGGGGCAATTTCAAAACTGGGGGGCACAGGGGGACAACTTTTTGAAACGGGAGGGGCAAGCAGGGGGAAAAAGGAGAAAAAAAGAGAAAAAAAGAAGGTAAGGTAAGAGAAAAAAGGTACAAAAAAGCGAAAATAAAGTAAAAATAGGTCTGAAATGGCTTAAAATACATTGAAATAGGCTAAAAACTGCAAAAAAAATTGCGATGATGTCATAGGTCAAAAATGTCATCATAGGTCAAAAATGGCGTCATAATTTTAGGGTACTTTTTCATTTTTTGGCGTGGGGGGGCAATAAAACGGGGGGCAAATCTTTCAATAAAACGGGGGGGGGGGCATTTCCAGACCGTGCACAGGTCTGCATTTAAAACATGCGTTTAAAACGTTATATAAAAAGTATAATACAAGGGCGTAGCCAGGAAGGGGGTTGTAGGGGTTGCAACCCCCCCTTTTGGGTTGGCGGAGGTAAAAATTTGGGGGTCCGAAGAGAACAATTTTAAAAAATTTCCTCGCGCTTCGCTCCGCTCAGCGCTCGACATTTATATACCTTTTTACAACATTTAAGTGAAGTTTTTAATGAATTTCAAAGACAATTTTAGAAAATTTTTTCGTGCTATCGCACGATTTTTAATGTTATACCTTTTTAAACTGGAAATTTTTCAAGTTTAACTTAAAAAAACAATGCAAATAACAACAAAAAGAATCACCTAGCGCGAAGTGCAAAAAATTTTACCCTTTTTTAATGTCTTTTTACGGTATTTTAAAAATTTGGAATACAACTCCCTACAACCCCCCCCTTTCAAAAAATTTGTATGGAGTACAACCCCCCCCCCTTTCCGAAATCCTGGCTACGCCCCTGGTATAATAGTGCTTATAGTAGTTTTATTAAATTGTATACCTTAGGGCTTAACTAATGAGCTGGATAATCGATTTGTAATCAAAAAACTAAGACAAATTGTCAATTTAAACTACCCGCGTAGCGGGGAAATTTTGCTTTTTTGACTATTATTATGCTTTTGAAAGGCATCAGGAAAGTTTCTGTATTAATATTAAAGAAAAAATTTTTTCTCTCCCAAAATTTAAAAAAAACGTAAGGGTCCCCCTTACGAAAAAATCCGGCTTCGCCGGATTTCGAGGGGGGGGCCGCCCCCCCCTCCTGGCACGCCACTGGTAAGTTGGTAACCAGGGGGTGGGGGGGGGGGGGGGGGCGGGGGGGGCGGCCGCCCCCCCCCCGAAACGGTCGAACAGGGGAAAAAGGATAGTGGTTGGGCGGGGGGGGGGGGGGGGCCGCCCCCCTGAAATGGTCGCCAGATAGTAAAATTAGAGGGTTTTCAGAGGCTAAAAATTCAAAAATTTCTAGCGCCTCGCTAATCGCTCGGCGCCGAACTATAAAATAATTTTAGTACCCCAATTGACCCCCAAAAACCAAAAATTTTTTCACTTTCTATAGTACATATATCTCGCTATTTATCTTGCCCAATGCTAATGTTATTTCAAAGTTAGTACAATATTTTTTATAAGTAATAAGTACTACATAGAAAGCAAAACAAACAATCATATTGGTTGATTTATGTACCTCCCCGCTCCTAAATTTTCCAGCCGCCTATAGCGTTGGCTCGGATTTTTATCATATAGGTAGGTAGGTACCCTAAAAAACACAGAGTCAAGATGCTGCTCATGTGCTTTGGTTTACAATGTGGGAGTAGCCAAGGGGTCTGAAAGGTCTCTAAATTCCTTTTTTGTGAAATCCGGGCTCCGCCAATGTAATTTTTAAATAGAAAACATGTTTTTACCGCTAAAAACATTAGATAATAGGTTACTAGGCCAAAAACCGTGTATTATACAGCTTTATCTACGTTTATCCCTGCTTTTTTTACGTTTTCAAAAATTAAGGAGGGGCTCCGCCCTCCCCCCCCTCCAAATTTCTGGGGGGGGGGGGGCGGAGCCCACCTCGAAATTGTTTTTGTACTACAATCCGTCCCCCCAAAATAAAACTCTGGATACATCCCCCTAGTTATAACCATACATGGGCAAGTTGGTCCGGGAGTGGGGGGGGGGGGGTTAAACCCCAAATTAGGGGGGGGGGGGTTAAAATCCGAGAAACGCAAAATACCCATATCGTTTTTTTTCTGGAGTGCATTTTACCCATATCGTTTTTCGATTTTGAAGGAAAAATAGGTTAAAAACACTAATTTTAGGTCAAAAAGCCCTTTTTATTGCATTTTTGAGCTTTTTATTGCTTAAAACATTCATTTTGACCTCAAAACTTAAGTTTGGAGGCAGTTAGAAGTCATTTTAAAGACATTTTTTTTCTTCATTTTTCCAAAATTGGGGGGGGGGTTAACTTTTTCTCCCCCCCACTTCTGAGTGGGGGGGGGGTTAAATCCCACTTCTCAGAATTTGGGGGGGGTTAACCTCCCCAACCGCCCCCCCCGTGCCCATGTATGGTTATAACCCCCCAACCCTCCCCTGCCCACCTATGGTACTGGCTACTCTTAACAAAGAGTTTGAGAGCATATGAAATACGGTAGCTTCTTGGATTTTGGAAGGGGGGTATACCTGACCCCATAGGTGGGCAGCCTCTCGAATCTCTGTGGGGGGGGGGTCAAATTATAGGGGGGTGTCTGGCTAGATCCAAATTTTGAGGGGGGGGGGTACCCAATATTTCCGCGTTGTCTTAAAATGGGCTTAAAACGCGTAAAAAAACGTAAACAAGCTTATAAATGCTTTAAAACTGTGTAAAATTAAAATAAGACCTTATTGCAACTTATAAATTTTATTTTTTAATTTTTTTAATAATAATATGTTTATATATTCTTAGAATTAGATTAGAAATCATAGTTTTTTTAATAGTTACATAATAATAGAATAGTAATTATATTGTCTTGATTATAAAGTCGAGTATCACAAACTTTTTAATCCATAATCTTATATTTAATTAAAGATTATATACATACATGGGCGTAGCCAGGGGGGTCTAGATCCCCCTTTTGAGTCGGCAAAAGAAAAAAAATTTGAAGTTCGACCCCCCTTTTCAATTAGGGATAAAAATTTGGGGGTCTAGAAAAGTAGCGTGCCCAGAATTTCATTTGGGGGGTCT
>JASAMX010002370.1:0-24189 GCA_030248175.1 Microlaimidae sp. YZB2_3 | reverse complement strand
ACTGCACAAATTTTGCAATGATGGCGTCATAGTAGGTAAAAAATGGCGTCATAATTTTTGGGTACTTTTTCATTTTTCCGTGGGGGGGAGCAATAAAAACGGGAGGGGGCAAATCCTCCAATAAAGCGGGAGGACATTTTCAAACCGTGCACAGGTCTGTATAAACATACTAAACTAAGTCAACTAAAACAAAAAACCTTTGAAAATAAAATCAAACTTCGTAGTTAGAACACATTCAAAAACAAACAGGGATTGAACTCTCATTTGCATAAATATTACTGAATATATGTTGTTATCTTTTGGCAATTGATAAAGAATTTTAAAAGGTCAGCTACTTTTTTTAAAAAATACTGAATAAAAACTCCGAATCGCTGATTTTTAGTTATTTTCCGCGATGAATCCCATGTAAGAAATTATTAGCATACGGTACGGTATAATTTGCATAAACATGGATCGCACAAAGTTGATTCATCGTTTAGTGATAAATAAGATGTTTAGTATATTTTGCGGGGTTTTTCAACCAGAGAATTAAGGTGTTCAACAATTTTAAACGCAGTTTTTATATTTCAACCTTGCTTACGTAAGATTCAAGAATTTTCAAAAATATAGTGTTACAAAATAATAGTAATAATTGAAAATTTACTCACCTGTCTATGCCTGACGATGGTGGTGATTTCGTCCTTGTCGCCGTCGTCAACGTCGAAGTCGGTGTCGCTCTCTGCTTCATCGTCGTCCCCGGCGTCCGACTGGGGCGCCACCCCCGGATTTTCCTGCAAACTCTGCGTGTCCTCCGGATTCAGTTTTAACGAACCTACAAAATTAAACAAGAGTGAAATCGCAAAATAAAAAAAAAGAGTCCAGAAAAAAAATTTAAAAAATTTAGGTTTGAACTAAGTGATAAAAAACGCCTGAGAAATGGTCGCGAAAAGTGGACACAAAAAATGTACACGAAATAATTTTTTCTCATTTTTTTATCGAGTCTTACGTCGATTATGCAAGAACGAAACTGTTAAAAAGTTGGTCAAAAATCTTTCTCTTGTGTCTTGTGTTAGAATACTTCTACTTTTAATTGTTTTATTTATTTTATTATCATAATAATGCAAAAAGTACTTTTGTCGGTAAAAGATCTACGTGGTTATTTTTAATGATTACATAATATTGTGTCACTTAAAAAATTTACGTAATTGTTTAAATTATAAAACAACTCAAAAAAGCAATAAAAGTGCTCTTTGAATGTTTTTCAACGCTAATACAAGTTTTTAAAGTATAAATTACAATTTTTCTTGCTTAATTATAATGCAAAGTAATAATACAATGCTGGTTGTTGCTTCGACCGGCATTATTATTAATCGTTGCAACGCCAAACGAACTTTTAACCTCATTTAAATAACAAATTCAAAATAATAAACTAAAACGAATACGAAATACGACTATTAATATAACAAAAAACCTAATTATAACACATTGATTAGTATTCTGTACTTCTTGACGTTGAATCCGTCTGATCGTCAGCCGAAGGATTGGGGGCGATTTCTGAACTGGGAGAAGGGAGACTTTTGGCTAAATCGGACAAGCTACCGCTTGATTGGACCCGTGGACATTGATTTACTGACTCTTCTAAAAATTTAATAAAACTTTTATATCAGCTTATAAAAAACAGCTATTTTAAGATTCTGTGCAATTTTAGCCCAAAATTGTCAGCTTTTACCAAAGTAAGACGTGGGCATTTAATCACTTACTCTTTTAAAAAAACGTATAATAAAAGCGTTTACATTAACTTTAAAAAACAAAAACAGACATTGTAAACTTTTGCGGAAGTTTCTTTCAAAAGTTTTAGCATCTGCCGTTCTATGACCCTAATTTTATGCTAATTAAAATTTTAAAAAAATGGATTTTATGGTAGCGTACCTGGATTTTCTCCCAACATTTCTTGCGCTTTTGTGGAAACTTGTTTTGATTTGTATTTTACTAAAATAAAAACTATATTGATGTAAGTCAAATATATAACTATATTTTACAAATTAAGTTTAAAATTTAGCTCGGAAATATAAATAACAATTTAATTCACATGAAATTTATAAAAGCGTGCATATAAAACGTTTAGCTTCAAGCTAATATAATTTTGCATTAAAGAACCTTAGCATTAACGAAATAGAAAAGCGTATTTTGACTTGGACAGTTTCTTTATACAAATAATAATTCATTTGCAAGAAATATTTATTTTCAACATTTAGAAACGGTTTACTTAATATTTTTAGCAAACGCAAAAAACGAAGCATAATATTCTTTGCTTAAATACCTGATGGATCGCGACTGGGCGGTTGAGGTTCGATCTTTTTGTTTTTAATAATAATTTTGCGTTTGCAAGCTTGCGGTGAAGGTAGAGGAGTGTCGGGCTCTAACTAAAATATTTTATTTAATTTAAAATTACAAATGAAATAATACAAATAATAAATAAAATTTGGTAAATTACAATAAACATTTGTTTTTACAGAGTGTCATAGCAATTCTTCAACTGATTAAACAATTGTTTTTTTGAAGTCTTAGTGCTTTGTTTTCACCAAAAATTTTTTCTAATGTTGCTTTTTTGTTTTTGAATAAATAATCTCAAATATGTTAATAAAATTTTCGCTGCGTTATTGTTACAGAGAACATTTCTTCGTTTAGAATTTTTTCTGTACAATAATATTTTTTTAAATTGAAATTGAAATTTTATTTTAACACTTACAGGATAACCGGGCATTGGTTCTTTGAGCAGCATATCGCCAAATATTTCCTTACAATATTTCGCCATTTTGGCCTGTTGTTTTAAGCTAAATTTATATTTAAATCTTACAGCACATAAATATATTCAGTTTAAAAAAAGATAATTTTATTATGAAGGCATATTTATACTAGAATTTGTTACAACTATAAACAAAAAAACAGTCGATAAAACATTTATTGAAAACATAACGACATTTCGATTGTTACTACAATCATCATCAGGCAGACATGAATATCTAAATTACAGAATTGCATTAAATAAAATTTAAATTAAGACAAAGTACATGAAAACAAACTAAATTAAAGCAAAACATACATGAAACTGTTTTTTTTTGTTTATTATTAAATGTCGATTTCCAACGAATCAGAGTTTTGTTACAACTAATTAATAATTATTGATATTTAAAATAAGTAGACTTTTATTGAATTTGAAAAAAAATATAAAATTTAATTCTCGCCGCACCAAGTCAAAACTTTTTGTTTCAGGTCTGGATAAGCGTGTTTTATTTTTATAATTAAAATATACAATTAAAATAATTTTGTGTATATCCTGTATTGAAATGAATATAAGACCACAATTTTTAAATGTTGGTGTTTTATTTAATTAAAAAAAATTAAACTATTTAATACAATACCTGCAATGATTTTCAAATGAAAGTATGACCGGATAATCCGAGGTTTTGAAGGCAGATTCAGCAATCGCTTCGATTACTTCCTGGAAAAAAATTAACAAAATCATTGATAAGAACCAACAACTTAATAAACGAATGCCACACTTTTACATTCAGGCTATAAAGCCGGAAATTAGTTTCAACTTGCTTTGTTATACAATTAATTTTAAATACAAAAAAGTCCAGGTTTTTGTAACTTTTGTAACTCAGACATACATCTCAAGTACCTGCAATTTTATTGTCTTATTACAGCTTTTTCTACTTGTCAAAGTTTAAGAATATATTCAATAATAAAAATTTGAACCATTTTCTTGGAGGAGAGCTTAATATTCACAGAACTGAAGTTAAGATTTAAAAAATAATGTGGATTAGAGTTTAAAAAGTGATGGGGTCTAGAAAAAAATTAAGTAAACATATTATTTATATATATAAATTCCAAACCCTATTTATATTAAAAATTTAATGCAATTTTGTTGATTCATTGGTAAAACCTAATTGTTTTTTAATGTTATGTTACCATGAAGCTGATAAAAAAAGTTTATTTGTACGTTTCGAAACAAACAACGTGTTTCATCGCCAGGAAAAAGAGCTAAAAGCCAATATTCTTAAAATTTTTCCAAAACCCTACTTTAAAAAACACCAGTGTGACCATGGTGATGGCAGCAGGTCCGTGGGTGATCATTGGCTCGTCGTTCTTCCCATCCCAACAGTCCAACTCTATGGATCGACATCCGGCCAACAGTGCTTGACGGTACATCTCCACAGAGCTTTTACTTCGATACTGATGACCTAGAATACTTTTTACGATGTAGTGTCATTGAATTAAATTTCGCCTGTCGTTTAACTTCAGCCGATGACTATGGTGTTTGTGCTCTCCATACGGAAAATTATGTAATTCAACTAAATATATCAAGATCGGTATAACGATCCATCTAGCCATTACATAACTTTGCGCATGAGAAAAATAGTAACTGGTGGTCGAAATTAAGGCTTACCGAATTTATGGCAGTCTCCTCAAAACTTTCTGATTATTATTATCGTGTTTTATAAATGGAATTATTATCGCGTTTGAGTGCACAAAGAAGACGTAATCAGTAAAGCGACGCCATTTTTAACCTTCTTTTACGTTTCAGACGCGTTTTTTCGACAATTAATATAGGTAAAAGATAAAAATGTTAACAAGCCGGATAGAAATTATAACATTTAGCTCAGCTTTACCCGTTCATTAATTGTACATTTATGTGAATAGATGAGCTTCGCAAGAATTTTACAAGAATTCTGGCCAGGACTCAAATCGCGACAAGACAACTTAGCAAACTTAATTGAAACAGGTCAGGATTTAAAGGACCCTCAAAATGTCATATAGTATTCGTGATCACGTTATATATGTTTTGTTCTGTGGGAATGGTTGTGGGAGGAGCTATTTTAGCCAATTACCGCTTAGGAAAAATTGAACTCAAATAGATGAGAGATCTCCATTTTTTCCTAAGCGCTAATTGGCTAAAAATGTTTCTATAAGGTCATAACTCTGTAAAGATATTTAACACTGAACAACTTCCGTTTAAATGGGAGGGTTTCGACCATTATGAAAATAACCAACTACTCAAATTGGGATGATAACACCTTAAACTATTTTAAAATTTTAAAAATATGTTTAATCTATAAAGTTTATTTGAAGATTAATAACAAAAATCATCAGGGACAAAAGTAGGACACTCATTTTTATAAAATTTAATACCGCAACCTCAGTAAAAAGTCGCATGAACGACAAAAAACCAAACAAAATTAATAACTAACAATGTATTACTGTTGAAATTTATTTCTTATTCATGCATCGCTTTGATACTAATTAAACCAACCTAAAGGAGGTAAAATTTAAACCTTTCCCTTTTTTTAGTACAAAAATACGATCAAAAAAATCTAAAAAAGGGACATTTGTATTATTTAATCGTCTATGCACATACTAATAAAAATTACAATTAATATTAATACAAGTGTAAACAAAACACACCTGATAAGGTAAGGCATAAATAAACATACCTGATAGATATGTGTTATGAGAGCTATTTATAAAATAATGGGCCAGAGGTTCGTTCATGTCCTCAGGCCTGAGATCCCATTTTTCTTCAGCCAAAATCCCGCAATCTTCACCGAGCAAATAACACAAAAACCCGTCTACCGATAATCTAAACACTTTTTAACAGTTAGAAAATAAAAAATACCGATAATCTAAACACTCTTTTACAATATAGAATTTTGAGAACATGAAATGCACGCCTAAAACGTATGACTTTTTGGACTAAAATTAAAAGCTGGGTATACAAAATCCATGAAATTCGGCAATAGTTGTGTGATAATATGGCTTTGTGGGAACAAAACCTTGGAGTCTAAAAGGTTATATTTTAAGTTGCTCCAATAATTTTTGATCTAACATAATATATTATGCTGTTTTAAATATAATTTGTGTTGTTGCTGCATAAGGTATATGTTGGTGTTGTACAAGTTTTAATAAACATTTATATAAAGTTTAGTTTATCGTTGTTTTGTAATCTGTTTTGTCCCAGGAAAATAAACATTGCTAAAAATATCCCATGTTTTGCTAAACTAAATTTAAAAACATAAATTACAATTTTATGCGGCGACAGCAAGAAGAAAAACGCAAATTTTCTTGTTTAAAATGTAACCTTCAATGCTAGAAAACGCATTATCTACTCATGACCCTCGCCCAGCGGAAACATCGTGTTACACCATACGGAACCTTACTATCGTAGAACCGTGGTGTCGCAGCACAGTTGTATAGTAGACCCATATTGACATATAAAGCTTACTTGTTAGATTTGGCAATTTCTATGGAAGGCTCATAGGTATCAATTAATTTTTGGGCGGACTTCTCTGTATAATATGGATACAAAATTTCATTTAATCTAAAAAACAAGAGAATATTGTAATTGAATAATTGTAATTAAATAATTGAATTGTGATTTTAGGAGTGATTAAATTGCAATTTTAGTAATGTAAAAAATGTGAATGAATTATTGTTTAAATTAAATATTTTTTTTGCGATTCATTAACGAACTTTTGTGCATAATATTGGTAAAAATAAAAATGCAACGGCGAAATGTTGTTCTAAAAAGTTGGAAGTTTTGACATTAAATAAAATTGTAAATTAAAACTTTATATTACATTTTTTTGGAAAAAAAATTTTTTAAACCATGTATGCTCCACAAAATTGACTTATGGTTAAATAATATCTGGCTGACCTCGTAATTTTGAATAATGATATGAGCGGAACAATTCAAATTGTGGGGTTATGACGTTTTAAGAAACAAAAGTAACACAGCATTTATTTTTCCTTTTTTACAAAATATACAACTATTAATCAACTTTAGCTTGTAAAAAATTCCATTCTTGTTCCAAATAAAGTAATTTGATAAATAACTATCAATATAAGGCATTTAATCTTTAATATTAAACCGTGTTTGCTGAAAAGTTATATTTTTTTACTGTTGTCGATTCTATACTACCCACAAATTATCAAAATCAAATACGTTTGATTTACCTATAGCTTTTAAAAAAATGTGAAATATACTATATAAATAATGAACTAAAAGTAGTTGCATGTCAAAATAAACTGTCCCTTGGGATAACTAAGATAAATCGAAATGTTATAAAATGTACCTGGGATCACGCTGTTCTTCGTTTAAGAACTGCGTGAATTGCGACACTGTGATTGTTGGCGTTTTGCTTGCATCGTTATTATCCTGGGGATCGCCCCCTTTTAGCTGCTGTCTAAACATGACAAACAGTTAGTACTACAGCGCGATGTTAAAGCATACATGGGCACGGGGGGGGGTTGGGGGTTAACCCCCCCAAATTCTGAGAAGTGGGGTTTAACCCCCCCACTCAGAAGTGGGGGGGGGGGAGAAAAAGTTAACCCCCCCCCCAATTTTGGAAAAATGAAGAAAAAAATGTCTTTAAAATGACTTCTAACTGCCTCCAAACTTAAGTTTTGAGGTCAAAATGAATGTTTTAAGCAATAAAAAGCTCAAAAATGCAATAAAAAGGGCTTTTTGACCTAAAATTAGCGTTTTTAACCTATTTTTCCTTCAAAATCGAAAAACGATATGGGTAAAATGCACTCCAGAAAAAAAACGATATGGGTATTTTGCGTTTCTCGGATTTTAACCCCCCTCCTAATTTGGGGTTTAACCCCCCCACTCCGGACCAACTTGCCCATGTATGTGTTAAAGTACATGCAGCGGATTATTGTCACCAACAACAACAGCAGCAGCGGATTTTAAAAATTTAAACAACAGCGGATTTTTAAATTTTCATTAAAATAAGGGCTTCATGTCCAGCTTAGAGCAGTATTTCAATAATATGTGATGTTTAAAACTAATCGTTAAATCAAAAATTTGAAAGATCTCCAGATAAATCTATAAAAAACTTTCATTTTTAAATGGCATTGCACTGAATTTGATGAGTTTTATAAATAAACTTTAATTTATAACTTTTAAAATGTGTTAAAAAAAGCTTAGTTTTAGACAGCTATTGTTATGTATCTTAGCATAATTTAAAAAAAAAACACTGAGAGATAAATTGTAACGCTAAAATTAATCTCAATGGGTCCAAAAATTTCCAACTTTTGGGAATCTGCAGACCCCGGATTTACCCCTGCTTCGGCAAATATACTGACAAAATTCCACATCTGAAGGCAAATCGTCAAAAAATTTTTCTAAAGATTTGTTCAATTCAACACATCACTGAATTGTCGTCCTGCATATGAATAATAAGTTAACTAAAGACTTACATTTCATTAAAGATTTTTCCTATTTCATTCCTTTGGGTTAAAAGACGATAAAAAGTAAAAAAATTAGATTCGGTCATGCATTCAACTGGTATTACTTCTGGCTGAAAAAAACAACTTTATATAATTTATTTTTTATTATTATATTAAATATTATTTTAAAACGGTAATGGTTTTCCTTATAATGTAGTTGTTTGACTTTTTTTATTTTCTGTTGCTCATTTGTGATTAAAAATTATACTTACGGATCTGCCTTGATGATAATTTTAGTCCCTACCCTTTAATGTTATGTTTGGAGCTCCAGCTATTTAATGTCAAAAGAGCTCCGAAGATACGCCCTCTAAATCAGTAATCAAACGCGTATTCAACCTTGAAATAAGATTTTAGGTGATTTTAGCTGTATTTTTAGATTTTTTAACGTTTTTTGTCTAAGCTTTAGGAAAAAAATTGTTTACATGTTTTAAAATATATGTATGATATGACAATTACAGTGCCGGCCGAAAGTAGCCTAGGATTGGAACGCGTTCCGCGCTCCGGGAACGCTTTAGAGAACGCGCGTTCTGGGAACGCGTTCCAAGGATTTTCGACATCCTGGAACGCGTTCTGGCTTTCTCCGGGATCCCTGGAACGCACCCAGAACGCGCTCGGAACGCGTTCCCGGAACGATGCAGGTGGGCGATAGTCGGCACATCAAAGCTGGGAATTGATGTCATAGCCAATCACAGGCTGAGATTTACATCCTTCCCTGGTGCGTTCCTGGAACGCGTTCCAGGAACGATGCAGGTGGGCAAAAGTCGGAACATCAAAGCTGGGAATTGATTTCATAGCCAATCACAGGCTGAGATTTACACCCTTCACAGGCGCGTTCCTGGAACGCGTTCCAGGAACAATGCAGGTGTCTAAAAAGAGAGTAATAAAATTATGAAAAGATGCCAAAACACCTTTTATTACACCCATTACTCGCGACCAGCAATAAGTCATTGTATGTTGTTAGTATTTACTTCGTTCAGTTACGTATTGCTAAAACGGTTCATGATTGGATCTCGAGAATATCTAAGTGTTTAACAATCATTAGTGGGAGACAAGTTTGTTTGAGGAAAAAAGAAACTAGTATAACAATATAACATAATAATATAATATAATATAATATAATATAATATAATATAATATAATATAATATAATATAATATAATATAATATAATATAATATAATATAATATAATATAATATAATATAATATAATATAATATAATATAATATAATATAATATAATATAATATAATATAATATAATATAATATAATATAATATAATATAATATAATATAATATAATATAATATTATATAATATAATATAATATAATATAATATAATATAATATAATATAATAATAAAAATATTATAACCGGCCACGCACTCTCCGCTACATACAATATAACTATAAAATCAGGAACATTGCCGAATTCTTGGAAAAATAAAAAGAAGAGGTTGTGGAAATTCTTGGCTAACCTCAAATATTCCAAATCAGCTCATATAATTAGAGATTAACGCATAAGGAGAAGCTACAAACTATAATAATAATAGAAAAATTCTATAGGCAATAAACTTGTTAATTTCAGTATTGAATCAATTATTTAGCATCAAAACCATTCAAAAATTTTAACGAAAGCAGTTTAATAATAAAAATCAAAACCCATATTTTAAAAATTATTTTTTAATTACTTAATTTGGAACACAAATTTGGAACCCAAACCCAAAGCTAATTTTGTAAGGGCTAAAAATGGTTAATTTTGGTATATTTGGTAAAAAAGGAAAAACTGAAAAAAAATTTGTCTTCCTATTTGTTTTTTTTTAAACGTCATAACCACACAATTTTAATTGGTCTGCTCATGTCTGTATTCTGATTTTCGCTGTCAGCCGGATTTAATTCAATGATAAACAGTAAATTTTGTTGCCAGTTTTTTTAAAGTTGGAATCTTGATTCTTAAAAATTTTAATATTAAATAAATTGCAACAAAACTGTCACAAGCAGAAATACCATAGGCATTTTTAGTTTTTGTAACAAATCTTTTTTGCTTATCCGTGAAGAACTAAACGACTAATACCTAAAACATAAATAAAAACGTTCAAGAGTCAGAATAACCTAAAATTAGTGTGACTTTGACTAGTTTTAAGATTAATTATTCGATTATTTCAGTGTAGTTTGAACATTCATTTAAACGGTTTTTTTCGTCAAATCGTTTTCTGTACACATCTCCTACCAGGACTCAAATGTTGCAGGACTCAAATGAGACAAGACCGTCCGCTAAATGGCATTCTGAACACATCTTTTTCCAGGACTCAAATATGGCAGGACTAAAACGTAGCAGGACTTAAAAGGGGCAGGACTCAAATGTGGTAAAATTATAAGTGATTTTAGCCAAAAAATTTGCATATTATTTAGACTAGACTAGTTAGTTATCCAGTCCAAAAACGGACTATTTGATTCACGAATTACCCAATGTTAAAAGAATTTTTCGATCAGCAGATAACCGATAATTGGGACACCAGTGGTAATATGATTTTTGGCAGTATAGCGGGTTATCTCCAGTATAAATAGTATGTTTTATCAGAGAGGTTATCCCCAAATCAAAAATTCCAGGCGAGAACAAGTTCCTTATATTTCCTAATCAAAAACTTAAGTAACTCTAGTTGTTTCTTACTCTAAGCTATTTTCTTACAAGTCACTATCCCAAAAGTCCAACGTTTTCATTGGGTCGAAATTAAATGGCTCTAACTCTTGGGACTTTTTAGACGTTTCATCATTTGTCTCAATATTAGCTACCACTTCATCCACAAAATCAGTGTTCAAAGGTACCTCCTTACATATCATGGTATTTTTAAAAACCTTAATGGGGAAACACAAATCGTTCATTACCTCCATGACGGTCTTACCATCCTCAAACCTTGCTCAAGCATTTTGCTGGGTTTAAGCTAGTTTTAGCAAAAAAGGGAGAAGGAATATCGACAAAACACTCAATATCGGGCAAGGCTACTCTAACATCCAAAAGCATTTTATGCCTTTCCGGCACCGTTTCATTCATATCCGCTTTTCTGGTCCTAAGAAAACCTTTTTTTGTTTTCAAAATTAATGGTAACCCGACCTAACTTACGCATAATGTCAGTCTCAATAATCAACGGGTGCCCTAAGCATTCTTGGACCCTTTAGGTGGAATGTCAAGAAACGACCATTAGCTTAACCTTACTTACTTTTGCGATGGTGAATTGGTAACTAAGACTGTAATATCCTTCGAGAGTGGCTGCCATTCCACATTTAATTTAAATCTCAACCTTTACATACGCTGTACACTTAATAGGGGTTTCCTGTTTGATAGTGATAAAAGTAGTACAAGGATTAGTTAGAAATAACTATTACTAGGCTAGATAAACAAACTAAAGCTGAATTCATCCAGGCTAAAATTAAAAGCGACCTAACCGCTCTCCACCAGGAAGAAACAAACAATAAACTTGCGAGCGAGAAAAATTAAAAAAAAAGGTATGTAACCAATTATTATTTATTTGCGTCATGTGTTTCTCAGCACGTGATATTTTCTTAAAGAAAGAGTGGTTTTATCTACCACTTATCTATTTCACCTTAATAGAATTTATCTTTAGTACTAGACTAGGAATAGATCATTTTAATTTTTGCCGGACTAGGAAAAATGAGACACATAGAACAAACTGTTTGAAAACAAAAGCCCCATTTAAATGGGACCTGTGGCCTATTTCATAAAGACGTTTGTAAATTTTCATTTTACGAATTCCCGCCTATTTTTTGTAAATTACATGATAGAGGATATAGGACATGGCGAATATTGATCGGTCAGCGGAGATGAAATGATATGCCTGCGACAAATCAGTGCAGAGCACTCTACGCAGAAGCTACCCCTGGATTAAAAGTCGAAAAACCTTTATCGTGTATTTTACAAAAAAAGGCGGAGATTTGTAAACTCAGAATTTACAAACGTTTTTATGAAACAGGCCGCAGGTCCCATTTAAATGGAACCTTTCGATTTTTGGTCAAATTGGGATCCCATATAAATGTGACCTATTTAAATGGGATCCCAAATGGCATCCCATATAAATGGGGCCAGGTTTCATTTAAATGGGACCAGGTCCCATTTAAATGGGACCAGGTTCTATTTAAATGGAACCAGGTTCTATTTAAATGGGATTCCATTTTAATTGGACCTATTTAAATGAGATCCCATCAAAATGGGACCTGTTTTTTCAAGCAGTTTGTTTTAAGTGTCTAATTTTTCCTTTATTATAAATTTTTTGCATATATCTCACATCCATCACGATAATCACTATAAAACTGAAAATCGCTGTATAATTTTATTCAATATTGCACTGGATAATTATAATTGTTTTGCGTCAATATTATTTTTTTTAAAAGGCCACTGCTAAATCCATATGAAAACAATGGAATTTAAAATAAAGCGATATAATTTTTTGGCTAAAATTTTAGCTCGGTATTATGGTTCATTGTTTTTTAAACAAGTTTTGTTATTTTTAGACAAGAGCAATAGAAAATTAAATTAAACTATACAGAAAAGATTAAACAAATATTAAATAATTAAAATATTAATCTTTTCTGTAAATATTTAAAATATTAAAGTAAATTTTATCATTGGTTCAGTTAAAGATTAAACAAATATTAAATAATTAAAATATTAATCTTTTCTGTAAATATTTAAAATATTAAAGTAAATTTTATCATTGGTTCAGTTGACTTCGTAATATTATCTGATTTAGGTCATTTTGGTTTTGTTTATCGTTAATTATGATTTAGGGTCGATGGAGCCTTGGGAACTTGGAGCTGGAACTTGGGGCCAAAAATAGGGAACTTGGAGCCGTAAGTGGGGAACTTGGAGCCGTAAGTAGGGAACTTGGAGCCGAAAATAAAAATCGCTAAAAGATTTACCTAAGCCTAAGCGAAACCTAAATCTAACCCTAAACCAATTTTTTCCTAAAGGCTCCAAGTTTCCATTGCTCGTGGCTCCAAGTTCCCAAAAATTTCGCATGGCTCCAAGTTCCCTGCTTGTGGCTCTAAAGACCCCGTACCTTAATTATGCTATATTGCATTTTATTTAAACGTTGAAAAATATTTATTGTATTACTTCAAAATTTTGGAACAGTTTGCCTTTATTTAGTATACGCGCCACAAATAGTTAAAAGAAGCCAAATAAATTGATTCAGTTTTAAACCTGGAAAAAACCCAAAGCTATAAGTTAAAATTAAAAACACTGTGTTATAACACTCACCAAGCAGTAAATAATATTTTTTTTAAAACCCTTATTCCAGAAATTATGTAGTTAACACGAATACATGACAAAAAATGTGCCACTGTAGTAAAAATGTATTTCCTATTTGTGCAACACTTTGACACAAATTTAACCCCTTGGATGTGGTTAAATTTAACCCGCAACGGTTCAAATTTTTTGTCAAATTTTTTGTCATTAAAAAATCCAAAACAAAATAAAAGGAAACACTTGTATTTAAAAAAAAATGATTTAAAATCACAAAAATATATATAATTATAGGCTTACAATTAAATAAAAAGATATTTAAAGAAACAATATATTGTTTAATTAATTCAAAAAACGATTTAAACTCAATTAATTGCTACAGTAACAAAGGTTAAAACGTTTATTTCATCATAAAAGCGTTCGACCTGTTATTGGATCATCCTCAGTTAAAACATCTGAAATACAAAAATATTTTTGTTAAAAAAATAGTAAAATTACCATAAATAGTAAGTAAAAAGAAATGAAATCACAGGAAATAAAAATAAAGTTAAGGATAGATAAAACGCACAATTATAAAATAGAGTACAAAAAATTTTTTTGATACTTTTAAACCATTTAACCTTTGTTGCTGTAGCAATTATTAGATTTTTCTTTTCCCCTGGCAAATTAGTTGCTCATATTTAAACTAAATTTACAATTACAAGGATTTTTATAAAATAGGTCCCTGGTCCAATTTAACTATCCGGGTTGTAAAAGTTAAATTAAATTTAATTTAATATTATTGGTTATGTATTCTTGATTTAACTAAGTCTATTGCCTTTATATTTAACAAATATTCGTTTTTTGTTTTGTTTCATAAATAATATATATTCATTTCGTATTTAAAACTCTATTTGTCACGTAATATTTAGCATATAAATATAAAACAGTGCAAAAATAAAAATTTCTTCTAAAGGAACGTTTACAAAAGTGCATCTTAATGTTTTTAAACAGTTTAACGTTTGTTTGGGTAAAAAATATAATTGTCATAAAAAACTTTCTTAATTTGGAGGTTTTTATTGGTTTATTGGGTTACTCAGGAAAACTGGCCTTTTTAGTTTATGGTTTATGATTTATATAAGTTTTATCACATTAATCAAGTTTGATTTGATGTTATCATTCATTATGATCACAAGATTTTTTATTTGGTTTTTTAGGACCAAATATTCCAGTTGAAATTAAAAATATTTTCTGCTTGTATCGCCCAGTTAGTTGCATAGTGAACGGGGCAATTGTTCTTTTTAGGGCCCAAAATATATCAGATCATCATAAGGTACGGGGTCTTTAAAACCACAAGCAGGGAACTCGGAGCCATCGAAATTTTTTGGGAAGTTGGAGCCACGAGCAATGGGAACTTGGAGCCTTTCAGAAAAAAATTGGTTTGGGGTAAAATTTAGGTTTCGCTCAGGCTTAGGTACACATTTTAGCGATTTTTATTTTTAACTCCAAATTTACAATTTACGGCTCCAAGTTCCCCACTTACGGCTCCAAGTTCCCTATTTTTGGCTCCGAGTTCCAGCTCTAAGTTCTCTAGGCTCCATCGATCCTAAATCCATCATATTCTTTTGTCTAACTCGTTTCCATGATTGCCGCCCCAATCACAACCCTGAAATCTTCGTATTATCGCGGTAAAGCCTTTTTTTCAGGGTGGCGCTATCTTTGTGTAACTATTGTGGTATGCTAACTTTACCGTGGTAACTCTAAATATCACCTAGGTTGTACCTAGGTCATATGTAATACTTTGTTCTTGATTAGAGCACAGTGGGCGAATAAATTAAAATGGTTAAAGCTGTACGGTTAAAAATTAAAAAAAATGATCTAATAGAGCATTCTCAACAACTTTTGAAAACAGGTAGGGTAACTGACTTAACTTCGGCCACGCCTTAATTTCGGCCACCAATTTAGGGTGTTAGAAAATTGGCTTGTTTTTAAAACACAAAACAACTAGCACAAAAGTAACTAGATGAATGTTGAATAAAGTGTTTTTGCAAAAGCTTTTTATTTGTGTTATTCTGCATTATCAACATTTTCATACAAAAAGTGATTTTTTTGTGATTTTCTGGATTTTTGCTTTGTGTTTGAACTGCATAAAATTTAGAACGAAGCACTAAATAACCTTAAAATAACTTCTAAGCTTCAAAATTGTCAATTTTTCTGTTTTGATATTTTTTTTCAAAATCACCTTGCAATGCGTTTAACTAACTGCGCGTTTTAAGATTCCGTTAATTTCGGCGACCTAAAAATTTATGTGAAAGAACCTGTTTAACACGATTTGCACCATCATTATGTACGGGTGGGGTTACATAACACATAATTTACCAGGTTGTATTAAATTATGAATAGACGGGAAGGAATTTCTCAAATATAATATGGAATAGGCAAGGGTTGG
Source organism: Microlaimidae sp. YZB2_3 (assembly GCA_030248175.1). Lineage (NCBI taxonomy): Eukaryota > Metazoa > Nematoda > Chromadorea > Desmodorida > Microlaimidae > Microlaimidae sp. YZB2_3. The sequence continues at coordinate 8,227 of JASAMX010002370.1, read as the reverse complement.
TGATAGGCAAGAGTTGGTGTGGAAATATGCCACTCCTTAACTTTTTTAACGTCTTGTTTATCCTTAAAGTTGATAATTTTGGTTTATGTAATCTTTTTTTTGTGTTTAAGGCTTTTGTTTTTGTTTTTTTAATCCTAAAAGGTGGCCAAAATTAAGGCGGATTTTGTGTTTTTGTAATTTTTAGGTTAAAAATATAAAAAAACTTAATAGAGTGGAATAAAATTTTTACCAGGCTTTCTTTAAATTTGGCTGGCTGTAACAAAAGCTTTTTCTTTAATGTTGAAATATTTTTTCACACAAAAAAAATTTAACAAAAAACATGTGTTATTAAAACTTGTGGTTTTTAAGGTTTTTACATAATTATTTAAAGTCTTTCTAATAGCTATAAAAGTTTGCAAACCGGAAAAAATTAAGTTGTATGTACCAAGAACAATACCTAAGGATAAATAAACTTTTTTAAATATTTATCGTTCGTTTTAGCAATAGTTATGGCCAGTTTTTCTAGGTGGCCGAAGTTAATGGCACGCGCCTTAATTTCGGCCACTAAAAAAACAAACCTCCACTAATTTTAAAGTGTCACAGAAATTTTTAAATTTTGCACTGGAATAACAAAAATAGCTGTCGTTTGATTTTTAGACCGAATCCTGGCTCAATTAGAAGTGCTAGGAAAAACATCCAAAAAAATAAAAAAAGGTGGCAGAAATTAAGTCAGTTATTCTAATTCACACAAATATATTAAACAAAACTTAACACACTTTAAAAACAAAAATTTTATACATCTTTCGTTTTAATTATTATAATTACAAAAAAGCTAACAAATCTTATCATTCTTATATGCTTTAAAGGAAATAAGCGGCGGCTGTCTCGTTTTAATACGTGCTGCTACTGAATTTTTTTCTGGATATTTTGCTTATTAGAAAAAACTAAAAAACTTCTTAGTTCCTAAGGTAAAAAGTAAGAATTAAATTTTTATTTAATTTTTAACCAAATTTTCTCAATTTCTTATTTCGAACTTTAAAAAATAAAGTTATATTTAAACTGCAACACCTTAACAAATAACGAGCAGAAGAATAGCGGTACGGCGCCTTTCATTCACTCTTTTTCTCAAGAAAGTGGCCATTTTAAAGCAAGAAGAAAAAACAAGTTTAAAAACGCCTTGCGTCCTGGAACGTCCTGGAAGAAAATATTGCAAAAATTACATGTGACGTGTGTGATCAATACATGCATTAGTTTGTATCGGCTTTAAACAGTTAACTTAATAAAAAAATATATTAACAGTTTGCCCAACTTGGTTTAAAATGATGAAAGCAAACTTTGCTTTGGACCAAAAAATTAACGTACTTCTTGAAAGAACAGAAATATTGGTTCCGGAACAAGTCGTGATTAAAGATTCTGATGATAAACTTGACGGTCGAAATCAAAATCGATAATAATCGATCGATCGTCTATTGCTTATGTGTGTCCCTGCTTAGTCAAAATAAAATACAATACAATACAATACAATACAATCAAGAGGATGCCGGAGAAGAAACCTGGGCCACGGTGGGGCAATAAAGCCAAAAAAAAAACACAGCGTCTTTTACGTAAACAATCTCAGAATCTGTTGCTCAAAAGAGTCAAAAGCAAAGGTACCAAGAAGCAGATTCTAAGTTCACATTAGTTTACGGCTTAAAACATGATGCTAACGATCTAAAATAGGCGTCCTGTATTTTAAAAAAGCTGATTCCAAACGACAAAGAGCGTGAAATTAAAGAGGTCTTTTGAATGGGAAGGCTGTCTGAGGAGCGTCCGCTATTAAAAAACTGCATTTTTGAACAATCACCGAAACGCAACTTGATTCAAAAAATACAACACTTCTGTGTAAGTAGTTTAACGTATAAACAAATCATTACCAAATAGTCAAATTTTTACTCAGTGGCCAGCCGCCGAAACCAAATGCAAATTTTCTACTTTCCACGTGATTTCAATCTTAAACTAGTCCACATCTTTTCTGCCAGGGGAAAAATCGTTTATTTTTCCTGCTCTATTCGGAGAGCATATTTATAGGCTATTGATTATTACAATATTTGTATTCTAGCAAAAGACGAAACAAAGTTTCGAAAAAAAAGCCTTATATTAAATGGAATAGTATAAAGCTACATAAGTCTAAAAACTAAATGCCAGAAAAGACTGAAACAAGTCTCTTTAAAACCTGTAAATTAATAACAGATTCTGTGAAATTTTCAAAAAAACAAAACGAATAAAAACAATACGTTTAAAAGCTTTAGTTTGCGTTTTTTAACCATTAATAAAACTTAATTCACATAAATTTATCTCAAAGTGGATTAACTTTTACAAGAGTTAACCAGCTGTAAATACCACAGTATTAGTTAAGTCACACGCCGTCAAAACGATACAAAAAAAGTATAACGCAAGCGTCACAGTAACCATGAAAAATTTCTGTCAAAATAAGTTATCGCATTGCGCACTAAATTTTGTAATTTATCATTATTTTTGTATAAAGCAAAACATACCGCCATATTAACGGCTTTTTAAAATCAAATATCAAGTTCTAAGTCCAAAAAACATTAAAAAATTCAGATTTAATATAAGGCGACTTTTTCTTTAATGTTTCTATTTATTACATAAAACAAATTAGCTGTCAATGTATTTGTTAAATTAAAAGTCGCCTGATATTAAATCTGAATTTTTCAATGTATGTTTTACGGACTTAGAACTTGATATTTGATTTTAAAAAGCCGTTAATATGGCAGTATGTTTTGCTTTATACAAAAAAATGATAAATTACAAAATTTAGTGCGCAATGCGATAACTTATTTTGACAGAAATTTTTCATGGTTACTGTGACGCTTGCGTTATACTTTTTTTGTATCATTTTGACGGCGTATGACTTAACTAATACTGTGGTATTTACAGCTGGTTAACTCATATAAAAGTTAATCCACTTTGAGAGAAATTTATGTGAATTAAGTTTTATTAATGGTTAAAAACGCAAACTAAAGCTTTTACACGTATTGTTATTATTCGGTTTTGTTTTTCTGAAAATTTCACAAAATCTGTTATTAATTTACAGGTTTTAAAGAGCCTTGTTTTCAGTCTTTTCTGGCATTTAGTTTTTAGACTTATGTAGCTTTATACTATTCCATTTAATATAAGGCTTTTTCTTTTTGAAAGTTTGTTTCGTCTTTTGCTAGAATTTCCGCCTTTTAATGCATTGAATTCAATGTCATTTTTTAAAGATATAAAACATTAAAAAATTTACTCATTTTAAAAGAAACCGTCATGGTCTCCTTATGATATGAATTACAATTATTTTCATATCCAAAACTTCAATGTAATTTTAAGCAGTATACTATACAAAAATTAAGTCTGGGTAACTCCGTAAAAATGTATGGAACCTGAAAGAACCATATAAAATAGTGTGTTTTTCTTCTGTTTAAATTTTTTTAGTTAGACCTGATTTAACCATTTTTTTGGAAATTAGCTTTATTTGGACTTTTGTTTTGTGCTTGATTTTTCTGGATTGATGGTTTATTTTTAAACAGCAAAACCACACCATTGTAAATGGTTTTTCCAGGTTCCATACAATATTACGAGGTTACCCAGACTAGTCTTTTCTCGCATTAAATTTTTGGAGTGAATGTAGCTTCATAGTATTCCATATAAAAAAGAGTTTTTTTCTGTTTCGATTTTGATAAATTTCCGTCTATTGAAACATTGTACCCCGCAGCGCTCACATGTCACCCAAGATTTATTTCATTTTATTTTTTTAAATATTTTTATTGTTGCCATATGGCTGCTAATTAGTGGTAAAGATATTTTTTCGCTCTTCCCGTTGAAAATTAGTAATTTTTATAAAAAGGTAAGGAATTATAATTTAAATCAAAAAAATAACCACAAGAGAAAGTGTATTATTGAATGAAGTTACTTAATATGTAATTCAGTAAGGAAAAAAAGTGTCACACAAGTACCCCAGTACCTAATGCGTAACTTATTAACGTACGTAACTAACCTAATGCCTAAAAAAACTGGTCGTTTTTCACATGAACAGAGGTTTAACTACCGGCAATAGAGCATATTCGAGAATAAAATTCAGGTGAGGCGGCAATTTAGTATTTACGTGCAAAAAATCAGCTTCAAATATTTACCACAGGAAAAAATTTTTGGGGGACCCCCAAAAAAAAAAAAAACAAAAAAAAGTTAAGCAAATTAAGCTTATTAGTATGAAATTCAGTTATGTTTAGCAAAAGTTTTTAGGTTTTTAATATCAGAAAAATATGGATAATATTTTAGTTATGTAAAATGTTCAGATTTTTAATTGGCTAAAAAACTATTAAAGGTTTTGTTGATTTCGATGACGCCATCAACAACGGTTAACCGCGCAGTGACTTAACCCATTTAATATAAGGGAAAGAGCGCTCCGCGCTCTTCCCTGATTTTTTTTCATATAACAAAAATGAAACCATTCGTCAATATTATTTTTAGCAAAAGACGAAACAAAGTTTTAAAAAAAAGCCGTAATAGATTTTTTACTTATTCAATTATTAAAGAAAATTTATGAAAAATTTATAACTGAAGTAGTAGACTATTTAACTAAACAATTGAGTAGGTTAATTTACTAAGTAATTTGCAGGAATTTTTTACGTTTTATTAATAAATAAATGTAACTTTTGTTATTTCGAATGTTCATAAATTTTTGCCTATCTCAAATCGATTAAATTTAAGGCGATTACGGTTTAAACAAGTACAGTTTTAAAGCATTTTGTTCGGATTAAGGGATATACCCACCCGCCAAAGTTAATAATCTGACGTTTTTTTTTTTAAAATGCGAACCATCTAGGTCGCTAACCTACACTTTTTTTAGGATGTTCTTGGTTTTATAAAAAAATTTACAAAGGGTATGGGGTCTTTTAAGCTTGAACCAAAAAATTGGAGCTGTAATAAAAGAAACTTGGAGCCATAGATCGTGGTTTGGAGATAGGTTTAGGCTTTAATTTGAGCCTAGGTATAGTTTATTTTGCTTTCACACTTAATTCACCGATCTGATTACCCAAATTTACAAATTAAGAATAAAATTTACATAATATAACACATCAAATATTTAAATTCAAAACATAAAACATCATTTCCCCACGAATATTAAATTTCCTTTGAAATCATGAAGATAATACAGATTTAGCAAAAAAAATCTCCAACCAAAGCTTTAGCTTATTAGCATATACTGAGTGAGCAATACACGGTGATTTTCTTGATTCGATTTTAACATTTCAACAAAAATGTATGTTTAATTAACGCACCACATTTAATTGACAAATTTATAAAAAAAATACATTCAAGGTGGAACTTTCAAGTTTTGACCACTTGGACTACAAGTCGCATATCATCATAAATATTAATTTTTGGCCCATAAAAGTAGGGTGCTATAAAAAGTTAAGACTCTGTGCTATCCAGTGGTTATAAAAAAATCATCAAAAAGTTTGTTCAGTTCGCAAAATATGTCCATGGATTCTACCTCTGAAAATCGCAATGAGGCGTTTTAAAAAAATTGATTCGTTACTTTTGGGCGAAATTTTACAATAAATTAGAGTAATGTATGGGACAACTTTTAGGGGTGGTCTGAATTCAAAAGGACTTCGGGATTTTTTTTAAATTCCAAAAAAGACTTTTTTTAGAAAAATATAAATTAAAAAAATCCTGAAGTCCTTTTTTAATCGTTTATAATCAAAAAAAAAATGGTAAAAACCTATATCTAACTATTTCCAAACTTTCGTTTAAAAATAACGAATCAATTTTTATAATTTTCGTTTAATTTTTTTTTAATTGACGTCGAGAAACTACATTTTGAGCGATTTCTTTAAAAGTTGCTTTTAATTGAGAATTTTTAGCTGACCCTGTAGTCGTAGTACGTAGTACCCTGTAGTACGTCGTGCTCGGATGTAAAGACCCACGGGATCGAGTTTTTTCTTGACCATATTTTAATGCCGAAAAAATTTTTTTTATTTTTAGCTTTTTAATTAAAAAAAATGTTTTATTATTTAAGATACGCTAAATAAAAAATGAAAAAATAAAATATTTTTGGTAATAAATTTTATTAATGTTTTGTATTTTTGACATGTATTTTATTGATGTTATTTGATGATTGTGGACGATAACATTTTTTACAGAAAAATGAATGTCAAAAATTGAATCAGCAGGTCTTTTTACTTTAGTAAAAATTAATTAGTAAGGATCTGCCGTCAAAATCTACCTGTGGTGTTTTACCTTAATAGTAAATAACCGATATTTCGGCTACCTTATGGTTTATACCCCACTCAATTTAGTGTTTATAAACTCTTCAATTTATACCTAATGATGGCGTAAATGAAGAGCATTTTTTCAAACCCAGGAAAAACGACTACGAGCTGTGGAAATGTTAAGCACAAAAAAAATTTAGTAGTAAAAACTTTAGTTTTTTTTAAGTTTTGCTTTAAAATTTTTGTGTATAAAATTGCATATCATCCCTGTTAAAACTTTTTTTACAAGAATCCCTATTTTAAAAACCAGAACCTTAACGTGAAAATTAGTTTTCTTCTTGATTTGGATTAAATACAGTTTTATTATGTGAGGATTATTTTATTACCTAAATTTATCTTGAGGTTTACTTGTAATTAAATTAAAATTTCTGTTGAAATAAAGTCTCAAATTAACTTAATCTAAATCTTAAGTTTAAAAATTTTAAAATAAGGAAAAATTTTACAAATTTATAAATAACTAGAAATTTTTGATTTTAATTCTTGTTTTCCATTCTTTACACCGGGTTCTTTTACCTTTATTTTTTCAGAAAACATTATTAAATATTTTTACTGCACATACCTCTCATTGATTATCTTATCCTGATTTAATGCAATTCATAAAATCCAAAAAAAAGTTTTGAATAAAAGAATAAAAATTAACACATAATCACTGAATTTCAAGAAGAAAACTAATTTTCACGTTAAGGTTCTGGTTTTTAAAATAGGGATTCTTGTAAAAAAAGTTTTAACAGGGATGATAGGCAATTTTATACACAAAAATTTTAAAGCAAAACTTAAAAATAAACTAAAGTTTTTACTACTAAATTTTTTTTGTGCTTAACTTTTCCACAGCTCGTAGTCGTTTTTCCTGGGTTTGAAAAAATGCTCTTCATTTACGCCATCATTAGGTATAAATTGAAGAGTTTATAAACACTAAATTGAGTGGGGTATAAACCATAAGGTAGCCGAAATATCGGTTATTTACTATTAAGGTAAAACACCACAGGTAGATTTTGACGTCAGATCCTTACTAATTAATTTTTACTAAAGTAAAAAGACCTGCTGATTCAATTTTTGACATTCATTTTTCTGTAAAAAATGTTATCGTCCACAATCATCAAATAAGATCAATAAAATACATGTCAAAAATACAAAACATTAATAAAATTTATTACCAAAAATATTTTATTTTTTCATTTTTTATTTAGCGTATCTTAAATAATAAAACATTTATTTTAATTAAAAATCTAAAAATAAAAAAAATTTTTTAGGCATTAAAATATGGTCAAGAAAAAACTCGATCCCGTGGGTCTTTACATCCGAGCACGACGTACTACAGGGTACTACGTACTACGACTACAGGGTCAGCTAAAAATTCTCAATTAAAAGCAACTTTTAAAGAAATCGCTCAAAATGTAGTTTCTCGACGTCAATTAAAAAAAATTAAACGAAAATTATAAAAATTGATTCGTTTTTTTTAGACGGAAGTTTGGAAAATAGTTAGATATAGGTTTTTACCATTTTTTTTTTGATTATAAACGATTAAAAAAGAGACTTCAGGATTTTTTTAGTTTATATTTTCTAAAAAAAGTCTTTTTTGGAATTTAAAAAAAAATCCCGAAGTCCTTTTGAATTCAGACCACCCCTAAAAGTTGTTCCATACATTACTCTAATTTATTGTAAAATTTCGCCCAAAAGTAACGAATCAATTTTTTTAAAACGCCTCATTGCGATTTTCAGAGGTAGAATCCATGGAGCATATTTTGCGAACTGAACAAACTTTTTGATGATTTTTTTATAACCACTGGATAGCACAGAGTTTTTAACTTTTTATAGCACCCTACTTTTATGGGCCAAAAATTAATATTTATGATGATATGCGACTTGTAGTCCAAGTGGTCAAAACTTGGAAGTTCCACCTTGAATGTATTTTTTTTATAAATTTGTCAATTAAA
>JASAMX010002367.1:0-24590 GCA_030248175.1 Microlaimidae sp. YZB2_3 | reverse complement strand
AAAATGGCGTTTTCTGTACAACAACTTTTTTCTCCCCAACAATTCTGTACGTGACAGATTGCTCAATGGGTATAACAATTTGCATTACAAATTTTGCACTCAAAAAGCGTACTTTCTAATTTATTTGGATACCTTGATCGTTCGTTAAAAACACCAAACGACGGCAGTGATTCGGTGAAGTTTACCCAATCTTTCTTTACGTACTTTGTGTTTAGGTTATTGGGGGCAGGGTAAGTTGTTCACAAAAAATTATCAAAATCGAAGACAGAAAAATTGACTCCGCACCTTTAAGCTTAACACTCATTTAGAGCCGCACTGGCACGGAATCAAAAATAAGGGAAAGAACAAGACAGTAGGTTTACACAATATAATTTTATTTTAAAATCAATTTATTATAACAGTACAAATAACACATTAAAAACTTTAATTCTTTTAATTTGGTGGCCCTTAAGAGGGCCGTTGGGGTGCTTCAATTCAGGAAGCTACTGTAGCTTGAGAGGGCAAGCGGACCACAACGCTTCAGGAGGGAAGCGGACCTTTTTCTTGCTGATGTCCATATTTAGGCGCGTTCACCACGGATGCGGCGAGCGAGCTGGATGTCCTTGGGCATGATGGTAACCCTCTTGGCGTGGATGGCAGCCAAGTTGGTATCTTCGAAAAGACCGACGAGGTAAGCCTCACTGGCCTCCTGAAGGGCGAGGACGGCGGAGCTCTGGAAGCGCAAGTCGGTTTTGAAATCCTGAGCGATCTCACGAACCAGACGTTGGAAGGGGAGCTTACGGATGAGAAGTTCCGTGCTCTTCTGGTAACGGCGGATTTCACGGAGAGCCACGGTTCCTGGTCTGTAACGGTGGGGCTTCTTGACACCTCCGGTGGCGGGGGCGGACTTGCGGGCAGCTTTGGTGGCGAGCTGCTTCCTGGGTGCTTTACCTCCAGTAGACTTACGAGCTGTTTGCTTCGTACGGGCCATATTGATTTATTGAGCGACTGAAGTAGTTTTCAACGGTTACTTATTAGAATGCAAGAATTATGGATTTGTAAGAGGGAAATCTCGAATTTGTTGGAACCAAATCAAGATATTGTTTAAAGTAAACTATGACTGTATTTATACGCAACAAAAAGTTAGCTTACAAAATGTTTTACAGTATCTTTTTGAACAAAAAATATACAGAAATATAACAATTTAAGCATGTTTTTAAAATATTGTTATAAAATATAATTATTCACTAGGACTATTATTTTAATTAACAAAATAATTTTTGAGTTTACAAAAAAGTGCTATCTTTTGTTAAATCATATGGCGGAGAGAAACCTCTCAATCGCGTTTTGTTTTCGCCCGCTGTTAAATTTTGGCGCCAAAATCTATCTACCTGTTTCTTAAGATGCGGAGGACAACTATTATGATTGTGACTGAAAATAACTTACAAACTAATGCAGTGTTTTACCAATTCAAAATATATTGTTTTATTAAAAACAAAAATGATAATTTAGAAATTTTATTTGTATTTTGTTGTTGGTTTTTAAGTGAAAAGTAAAAACAAATTTAGAGATTACGGAGTAATCAAACACCTTTCGAATTATTATTTGCTTTAGTTTACATACGTTCATTGTAGTCCATAAAACTAAAAGTTATATAAACTATTTATGCGCATTAAATTTATCCATTTGGATTTGATTGAAAATTCGTCGAAGTTATATTCAACTAAACCCATAACAGTATGTCTGGTCGTGGTAAAGGAGGCAAAGGACTGGGAAAAGGTGGTGCCAAACGTCATCGTAAAATTTTGCGAGAAAAGTCGCACTTTCGAATTTGTGTGCGACTTTTCTCGCAAAAATCCGCCATTTTCTGCAATTTTCCCGCGCTGCGATTTTTTACACAGTGTTAGTTTTCTCGCAGTGGGGACTGCGACTTTTTTTCGCACTCTATGCTGCTTTATTCGCAGTGTTTAAATGAGTAAAAGTCGTTTTTTTTTACATTAAGATGTTAAAACTTTTTAGTTTTAATAACATAAAGTAACTTTCCAACGTTTTAAAATTAAATAAAACAAGTTTCAAAGTGTTTTACTCCATTGAAAATGACTACCAGTGTCTGTATTTTTTTTGTTGTGCGGCCAGACTCGCAGTGCGAATAAAGCAGCATAGAGTGCGAAAGAAGTCGCAGTCCCCACTGCGAGAAAACTAACACTGTGTAAAAAATCGCAGCGCGGGAAAACTTGCAGAAAATGGTGGATTTTTGCGAGAAAAGTCGCACACAAATTCAAAAGTGCGACTTTTCTCGCAAAATTTTGGTCAAAAATTTAGTGTACAGTCGGACATTCTCTTGTGTTATATATTCTTGTTAATACATACTTCTCCAATTGGTGCACTTTTACGTTGTCCATGATATGGATTTGTAAAACTTTAAAAACACTAACAAGTCAATTTTTTTGGATAATAATAATATTTTAATTACGTCGCATTCTGGTTATTTTAGTTGCTACACTTTATATGCAAAATGTGTTACTTTCCATCACCATCAAATTGATACTAACAAACTGATGGAAATAGCAGTTTTTTATGTCATTTACTAAAATGTACAGCTGAAAGGTCGGTTCATACCATACATGGGCACGGGGGGGTTAACCCCCCTCCAAATTCTGAGAAGGGGGTTTCACCCCCCCACTCAGAAGTGGGGGGGGGAGAAAAAGTTAACCCCTCCCCCCAATTTTGGAAAAATGAAGAAAAAAATGTCTTTAAAATGACTTCTAACTGCCTCCAAACTTAAGTTTTAAGGTCAAACTGAATGTTTTAAGCAATAAAAAGCTCAAAAATGCAATAAAAAGGGCTTTTTGACCTAAAATTAGTGTTTTTAACCTATTTTTCCTTCAAAATTAAAAACGATATGGGTAAAATGCACTCCAGAAAAAAAACGATATGGGTATTTTGCGTTTCTCGGATTTTAACCCCCCTAATTTGGGGTTTAACCCCCCCCCACTCCGGACCAACTTGCCCATGTATGGTTCATACTTAGGACAAAACGTCCTTTGGACAAAATCCGAAGGGAAAAGTCATGTTACAACCTTAAAAAAACAAGTTTTGATAACTTTTATTTTTTGTTCAATTTCTATTTTTGGCCTAAAAAACGTCAAAACAAAGTCAAACGAGAAAAAAAAATCTTTATAAATACGGTAGTACAATGGTATTTAAAAACAGCAAAAAACGGCAGATACGCAGTTAGTTAAACGCATTGCAAAATAATTTTGATCGAAACATGAAAATTAACAAATTTGAGCCTTAAATAGAAGATATTTTAAGGTTATATATTGCTTCGTTCTAAATTTGATGCAGTTTAAACGCAAAGCAAAAATTAAGAAAATCATAAAAAATTCACTTTTTGTGTGAAAATGTTGATAATGTAGAATAATAAAAATAAAAAAATTTTGTAAAAACACTTTATTCAACATTAATCCAGTTACTTTTGTGCTAGTTTTTTTGTGTCTTAAAAATAAGCCAATTTTCTAACACCCTAAATTGGTGGCCGAAATTAAGGCGTGGCCGAGAAATTAAGTCAGTTACCCTACCTCGCATTTAGGTTATTTTAGTTGCTAAACTTTATATGCGAACTGTGTTACTTATTTAAAAACTGTTTGTCGTACAGGATTCTGCATCAAGAACGTTTAAATACAATCAAATTCATACTAACAAACTGATAGAAATAGCAGCTTTGATTGATAGCTCGTTAACGGGCGAAAAAAGAAACTAGATGAATGGGCGAAAAAAAGACAGTCGTAACATATATCTATTTTTTCATTGGCTGTAGTAACTTCATGAAGGAAAATGGGCAAAAGGTGCATTTAATTTCGGCACTTTAATTTAGTTTTCAATTTTTCACTGGGATAAAAACAAATTAGAGTAAAAATAACCAATATGGCAGTAAATGTAGCACTCAACTTTCAAATAAGCCATTAAACATTAATATTGACCTAAAACAAGAAAGTTATAGCCTGAAGAAAAAAGTGCCGAAATTAAATGCACCAAACGAATTTTCCAAAGTGGCGATTTTCGATATCGTCCCTTATAAAACGAAATTTACGTAGATGTTGATTTTTGTGCATATCAGTGTGTTTAGAATAAGAAAATACACAACTTTGTAATATAAAACTTTTTGATCAAACAAAGCTGAAAAAAGTTATGGCCAAAAAACGGTTTTAAAAATGTCCAAAAAGTGCCGAAATTACATGCATTACTCTACAACTTATAAATAGATTTTGCAAGCATTATTTTGACTACTGTACTATAAAACCGAATTGTGTATGCGCTTGAAATAATATCTTGAGTGTGAAATAGAATTTACGCCATGCAGAAAGGACTAATAAAAGCTTGTCTTGACATTCTTGATGTGACCAGTGAGATGCTTAATCATCAGGTCACCTTATGCACGAGGCTTTGAGATCTCCATACACCCTAAATAGTTTAAAATCGATATGTTCACTATAGTTGCGTTCAGTAATTTGCGTGGGCATAAATTGCGTGGGCATGAATTGCGTGGGCATGAATTGCGTGGGCATGAATCACCATAAGTACCTTGTGGCCTCCCTCCCACCCTCAGGGCCCCTGGAAGGTTACCCCTCACAGCCATAGGTGGACACCCTCTTGCCTCTTGGATTTTTTTTGGGGGGGGAGTATACCCGACCCGAGAAATTTAGGGGCGGGGGTCTGGGTGTCCCAAAAATTTTGGGGTATAACTCAAATACCCCATTTAGCGTTTTTAGGAATCTGCTACTTTTTAGTCCCGCTTCGTTTTAGTCCCGGAAAAAAATCACTGCGAGCTTCGTTTTAGTCCCGCTTCGTTTTAGTCCCGCTTCGTTTTAGTCCCGCTTCGTTTGAGTCCCGCTTCGTTTTAGTCCTGGCGGAAAATACATTCATCAACTTGTATCATTTTCCTGCGTGCAGTTTTTTTGTGCAAAATATTTGCATAATTAATAAAAATCGATTTACTCGCCTAAAGTTTAGCTTTTGTTTTCTTAATCCCCAGAGGTTATTTATTACGTAAAACGTGTGTAATAAATAATTAGCGTATGTTTAAAAAGAAGGCTTTTAATTTTGGCTTTTTCGTTCATTTCTATTATCGGTTGTTGTAAAAAAATACAAAAAGAACACACTTTTATATACATAAATATATGTATATGTTCCGAACCTCCAATATTATGATTGAAGCTCCGGCCATTTAAGACGAAGATATCTCCGAGCTCCAACCATTAAATGAGCGATTTAAAACTTATGTATATTAGCTTTATTTATGTTAAAAAACTATTCTGTTTGGTTTTTTATGATCCATAAAACCTTAATTATGATGATGAGAACTTCACGAAAGGATCGTCCAAGATTATGAAAACCGAACACACTGGGACTATTTAAGAAGCATTGCGCACAACTACAGATTTTAAAAGGAATTACAAATTTAAGAAAAAACTTTAAAAAAAATAAAATTAAAATTAGAAACTAAAATTATTGCAAGAGAATGGGCATTTTATATACAAAAATTATGTAGTTAATACTAAATGAATTTTAATAAAGTAGATTAAGATTAAAAGAGTAGTTTTGTATTAAAAGAGTAGTCCATTCAGGGCATTATAGAAATTTGGTTTGCGACAGTCCTCATTTAATTAAAATAAACTAAACGGGCCAAAAAACTAAAAATAGTTTTGACGTCTACATTAAGATTAAGGTTTTGTATTAAAAGAGTAGTCTACGGGTGTGCATTGCCGGGAAATTTCATTTTAGCCGCGCCTTAGCTTTAGTACTAAAAGTTCAAAAATCGTTTAGCCTTAGCTTTAGTACTAAGCCCAAAAAAGGCTTAGTACTAAAGCACTTTAGCCTTAGCTTTTGCCAAACTGACAAATATGGAAATGATTCCTAAATTTTAAAAATTATCCCTTTTTTAAGGTAAGTCTTGGCATTGCATTGTTAAATTTAGGGTAAAAACTCACCACACAACACGCTTTATTTTTAGGGTTAATTTTACAATTTTAAAGTTGCTCTTGTAACTGTATTTCAGTTTTAACTTTAAATCTTAACAGTAGTATAAAAATGGCTAACTATCAAGAATAGTTTTTCTGAAATGAATATCCAAAGCAACAAAACATTTAACCAACATTTTTTATTAAAAAGAACGCTTACTGCATAGTAAACTTTACAAAATACCCATATGAAATTGTAAAAATAAGATTATTTTAATATTAAGCACGTAGAAACTCGAAAAATACTTCAAAAAAGCAAAAAATCAGCATTTTCTAATGCTTAAACAAAAAAATAAAGAAACACAAAAAAATAAAACCCCATATTCATAGCACCATAAAACCAAAATTCGTTTTAATCACTTTAATCAGCATTATTGTTTAAAATATTCACTCATGTTTCTTTTAAAGTAAAAATATGGTATATTCAAGTTTATATAAGCATAGTTTTTAGGCAGCTAAGAGTGAGGGAAAAGGTTGAGGTGGTTGGTTACCGGCGGTAAATTGCATCTTAAATTCTGGGAAGGATGTATCGAAAATTTTGAAACCTAAAAGAGGGTCAGGGTGTGTCTTGTGGATTTTCAAAACAAAATACTTTAGAGGTGTCAGATTAAAAATCTGGAAAGAAGCCAGATTAAAAAAGAGAACTTTTCTGAGGAGAACTCGATTTTTGTCTAAGAGGGAGGTTCAAAATTTTGAGGTTAAAAAACCCCATCATCCTCCCCACTTCATGGATAGAAATCTCATTAAATAATCATGTTTTTGAATGGTGAACACTTTTTTTTAGTTTTTTGGTCATTTTTTGGCCAATCATTTTTGGGTAATTTTTCATTTTCCTGGCAAAAGCTAACGTTTTGCCGGGCCCATACCTTTTGCCGAGCTTTTGCCAGCTAATTTCAGTTTAGCCGCGCCTTAGCTTTAGTACTAAGCCCAAAAAACCCTTTAGTACTAAAGTATTTTAGCTTTAGCTTTAGTACTAATGACACCCGTAGAGTAGTCCATTCAGGGCGTTATAGAAATTTGATTTGTGACAGTGTTTCTTTAATTACAGTAAACTAAACGGGTTAAAAACTAAAAATAGTTTAAATAAATAAAAAAAAATCCTAAAATTCTTAAATCAATGCAAAATGAATCAAATAAGCTTAGAAGATTGTAGTACAAAGGTCTGAAATGAAGCTGCAATGAAGCTCGCAGCGTTTTTTTCCGGGACTGAAACGAAGCAACGTAGCAGGAACTAGTTTATGAACGCATTTTCCGCCAGGACTAAAACGAAGCAGGACTCAAACGAAGCGGGACTAAAACGAAGCGGGACTAAAACGAAGCGGGACTAAAACGAAGCGGGACTAAAACGAAGCGGGACTAAAACGAAGCGGGACTGAAACGAAGCTCGCAGTGATTTTTTTCCGGGACTAAAACGAAGCGGGACTAAAACGAAGCGGACCCCGTTTTTAGTACTGGGACGTGGGACCCCCCAAATTTTACGAGGGAGGGGTGTCGGCTATAATCGGGATTTTTGGGGGGTATAACCGCCCTGCGCACCTATGCTCCCCGCAAGACCAATTTTTAACCCCCTTAAAACCCTTGGTCAAGCCACCTTCCCCTGAAACACTGTTTTTGACCCTCCCCCCACCCCCTCGCACTGTATTAAAAATCATGGCTGTAACATAAATACGCACATTTTTTAAAAAAACAATGAAAAATAATTGTGGCGTTGACACAAAAATACGTAAGAAAATCGGATTGTAAAACTAAGGAAAAAATTTTACACACAAAACTAGTAATAAGCAGTTCCAGGTGTTCCGGGCAAAATTTGGAATTTCGGTTCCTATTCTGAATTTTTGGAAAATTTTAATTGCGGTTCCGCTTCCGGGGGTTCCGCAGTTCCGCCCATCACTTTTTTTTTGTTAAAAATGATGAATTTTATGATGAACTTTATTTATTTAAAGGTACGTACATAGAAGAATGAATGTTCGAATGTTTAATTTTGCAGATATCTTGTTTCTTTAAAAATTAAACAGTTTAGTGATTGGACATTGGAAGAACACACGAAAAATTGGCAGTGTTTTAATGAAGGCGGGCGTTTGTGGCGCGATCGATAAGTCGCGCGTATCTAATGCGTTTCTTTTTTAAACTGCTTTTTTTAATGTTTCACTTTAGTTAAATAAATTTTATTCTGACGTACTCTTCGGTTTTTACCCAAACGTATTGAGGTTAGTATAGTAAGCCCTCTCTTCGGAGCCGAGGCTTCAACTCAATACTAATTTTAGAAAGGCTTTTGAAAAGAAGCCTGACAAATAGAAAAATCAGTAGTGATAATCGTTAATTAATTTTTTTGTGACAAATTCCAGTAACAGCACAGTTAATATACAAAAGTTTTACATGGGCGCGACTTCTCCAAGCCCAAGCAAACCAAAAAATCAAGCAAAACCTTATCAAGGCAACTTCATCGAGGTATATTTATATTCAATGATGTGTTCTTTCTTTCATTAAAAACTAAAAACCTTTCTTTTCCCAAGTCAAAACGAAACCTAAAAATTAAGCCAAACTTTATGGGGCAAAAAACTCGTCTTTAAATAGCCTACGTTAACAAAATAGCACCCAAATGACGGAAAACGAGATGTTTATAAAAAAGGTTTTCGAAGATGAAAAGACGAGATGTCTAATGCAAAAGACAAGAGTCACACCGGTCAATTATTCCGAATGTCAAATTAACCAGAGATTATGAGGGTTGGGGTTTTAATCCTTAAGAGCCCTCAAAGTTGCGGTGCGGAGTCAAACTTTTTGTCTTCGATTTTGATAATTTTTTGTCTCTCATGTACCCACAAAATTATTGTGTGAAACATCAAACAATAACCACTAAAACTTGCGATCAGAAATTATATTAAACTAAATATAAAACTAGCCTTGAAAAATGCTCTAAGAATAGAAAATTTGCATTTGGTTTGGGCTGCTGCTCACTAAATAAAAATTTTTACCATAATATGATAATGATTTGTTTATACATTTATCTAATCACACAGCACTGTTGCATTTTTTTTTAGTTTGATAAAATGTCAATTAAAAAAATCATACTCACAGCAATCTTTGACAAGCGCGAAATCGCCACTTTTTCAATTTAAAGGTTATATTTGTATGTGAAAGAAACAACTATAAATTTGAAAAAGTGTCAATTTCGCGTTTGTCAAAGATTGCTGTGAGTATGATTTTTTCAATTGACATTTCATCAAACTAAAAAAATGCAACAGTGCTGTGTGATTAGATCAATGTATAAACAAATCATTATCACTAGCCTTGAAAAATGTTCTAAGAATAAAGCAGGAAAAAGGGGGGGATTTTTCCCCGGGCGTATGTTTAGACAGAAAAGATGTAGACTAGTCTGAGATGGACATTATGTGGACTATAGAAAATTTGCATATGGTTTGGCCAGCTGCTCACTAAATAAAAATTTTTACCATATGATAATGATTTGTTTATAAATTGATCTAATCACACAGCACTGTTGCATTTTTTTTAGTTTGATGAAATGTCAATTGAAAAAATTATACTCACAGCAATCTTTGACAAGCGCGAAATCGCCACTTTTTCAATTTGAAGGTTATATTTTTATGTGTAAGAAACAACTATAAATTTGAAAAAGTGGGCGATTTCGCGCTTGTCAAAAATTGCTGTGAGTATAATTTTTTCAATTGACATTTGGCATTAAACTAAAAAAAATGCAACAGTGCTGTGTGATTAGATCAATGTATAAACAAATCATTATCATATGGTAAAAATTTTTATTTAGTGAGCAGCTGGCCAAACCAAATGCAAATTTTTTATAGTCCACATAGGGTAGGTGCATTTAATTTTGGCACTTTTCCCAATTGAAGATTTTTGATTTTGGACTATATCTTTGGTAATCCTGGACGGAATACGACGTTTGATAGCTCAAATGAGAGCTAATTATATGTAGATGACTGTCATGAGCTTTTTATTTGTTATGTAATGATATTTTTATGTGAAATTGTGTGATTTATAATAAAAAAAATTGTTACTCGTTTTTAGAACATGGGCAATTCATGATTACGCAATAAATTGGTGTAAAAATTAAACTTTCCTGGTAAAATTTAGACTATTTTCCGAATTTTTAGTCCCCGCGGTTCTACGTTGCCCCATACCCATACCTCAAATACCCCATTTAGCGTTTTTACTACTGGGACGTGGGACCCTCCAAATTTTGCGAGGGGGAGGGTTGTCGGTTATAATCGGGATTTTTCGGAGGTATAACCCCCCTGAGCACCTATGCTCCCCGCAAGACCAATTTTTAACCATTGGTCAGGCCACCCTCCCCTAAACCACTGTTTTTGACCCTCCCCCACGCCCTGCGCACTAGGGATGCATTGAGCACCAGATTTTAATTGTGAGCTGAGCATTACTTAGTACTCACAATTAAATTAATTGTGAGCTTGAGCCTGAGTACTCACAATTAAATATATGTGAGTACCAATTGGTATTGAGCATTTGTGAGCCTGGCGAATGTTTAAAATATACTTATGTATAGCATAGATTTTAGGAGAATCGTATGTTGTAAGCACAGAAGGGAATGACTGTAGTCCGCAGAAATAGGGGCTATGGGGGGATAGAGCCCTCAAATGAGGTCAAAGGTCAGAACAGCAACAACGGGTCCTTTCAGGACGACTTGAAAGGGGTTAAATACCCCCCACCCCTCAGGAGAAAATTTTAAATTTAAAACTGTAAAACACCAAGACAACCCAGAACACGTATCGCAAAACACTTGATTTAACTAGCATATGAATTTCAGATAAAATTAGGGTTTTTAATTAAAAAATAAATGTAAAGCCTTAGGGCGTGTAAAAATGACAGTGGATATAAACAATCATATTTCAACTACAAATGTTTTATTGAATAAGTCAAACTACAACTTGATGTTTTTCTTGATTTTATAGATTTATCAAGTTGTATTGCAATTTTTTAGCGAAAAGAGCTATACTTATTTAAAAAAACAAAAATCTCTTAATACTAACACTAAAAGTCATATACCTTTTGTATAATTAAATTTAAATATAAAATGTAATATTGAAGACTGACATTTATAATATTTATTATCAATTTAGTTTAGTCAAATTAAATTTAGGATAAATGTTTATGTTTAAAGCACTTTAAACTAATTTTTGTATATAAAAATATGCTTTAAAATAGAAAAATAACCATTTTTATGTAAGAAAAAAATTTGAATAGAAATAGAATAAAAAAATTAGAATAAATACTTGTATGTTCTAATGATATTTATATAATTATCATTTTTACGTATTTTTAATAGCATCTCAACAGGTCACATGGAACAAAATTGTTGTGATTATGAATTTTTATTATTTAAACTTCCCAGGGTGAAATTAAGTATATTATAAAAACATTTTTTCGCTTTTTGCACAAAAAATGATATTGAATATAGAATAAACATTAAAGGAGCATTGTGACATATCAAGTTCCTATAACGCCTTGAATAAACTACTCTTAATACAAAACCTTTAATCTACCTCGACCAATTTGACAACATTTAAAAATTTTAATTTAATCGGTTCAGTAACAAAAAAGTATATGATCCAGCGTTATAGGTATTTAAATTGTGACAGTATGTTCTCTTAAGTAATTACAGTCCTGGTCAGAAATAGAAGCCCATGGAGACGGAGACGGAAACGCGCGTCTCCGAAGCGTCTCCCAGAGACGCGTGTCTCTGGGAGACGGACTTGATAGAAATTTGTTTCCAATCCGCGCCCACTTTGGAGACGGAGACGGAGACAGAGACAGAGACGAGAGTCTCCGGAGACGCGTTTCCCGGAGACGCGAGTCTCCCAGAGACGAAGACAAACGAAGACGGAGGCAGAGACGAGAGTCTCCGGAGACGAGAGTCTCCGGAGACGCGCGTCTCCGAGAGACAAAGACAAACGTACCCTGGAGCACCTGGTTAATTTTGACCGTGAGAAAATGAACCTTTCGCGAAGCACCTGCAAATATTCCCTTTTATTTTAACTAATGTTATTGCTCACTTAGCAAATGAAAAATAAAAATGCAACCATTACTTTTTAGATGATCATAAACTTTATACGCATCCAAAGCATAAAAAAACAAATATTATAAGGTTCATGACGCGAGGATTTGAACTGTAGTTTAAACATTTAAATAGAGAATAAGTTTTTTTGTGATCTAGTCACTATAACGAAATTGTGTGGTATTTAGCATTAAATTATTGTTTTTATCAGCTATTTATTACTTAAAGCTGGAATGTATTTTTTAAGCACTACTTCATTTATATAGGATATTTTATTAAGTACCTAAAACCTATTTGTCAGAAAAACAGTTTTTTACAGTAATACACTAAAACGCACAAATAACTATATCAAAAAAGTAGTTAAGACAGTAGGTTTTAAAATTAAAACAGTAAAACGTTAAGTAATAATAAACAACAGTATTTAAAACATTAAGGTCGTAAAATTAAAAGAAACAGTAAAATTCTCAGCAAATGATAAAACAGTTTGTCACAAATTTGTTCTTAAGCTTTTTAAAACATTGTAGCACCTCCATTCATAGCAATTACTTGAGGTGCTACTTTATGAACATGAGAAATGTACTTTCGGCATGTTTCTTTATTCATTTTGGTAGTCCAAAACTCTTGAATTCCGGCATATAGCTCAGCTTTATTCCTTGGCTTTGACTCGCCACGCAAATACTCTTTTTATGCTGTCTACTGTAACAACTGATGGTATTGCTTTTATTTGTTTTTAAATTTAAGATATAAAGTAAAAAAAAACGTGGTTTGGAAAAATTTAAAAATGTATAGGCATATTAAACCTAAACTGATCTTATTGACTTGCAATAGTAAATCAAATTTTTAACAAAGCAATATAAAATTATAAACAAAACTGTTTAAGATATTAAAGATTAATTCTGTTGTTTTGCAGTTTTTATCAAACTATTTTTTTAAGAGAAATGCCAATTTTAAATTTGTCATTAGACAGCACCTTTTAGTTGATGCCAAACGTTTTCAATCGGGTTTAAATCGGGGGATTCCGAAGGCCAATCAACGACAACCAAGCCAAGCTTTTCAAACTCTTTTTGCGTGTATTTACTGCGGTGCTTTGGGTCGTTGTCTTGTTGTAAGCAGTAGAATCTTTTCCGCCGACCATCAGGACGTTTTGTAAATTTTGATTCAATAAAAGGCATAAGATATCGAAAATATCCACTCAATGTATAAAATCATTAGAATTTAAAAAAACATTTAAAAACACATTTATGTGAGTTGTGTTAAAAGTTACCTTAATTGTTTTAGCAATTATCATAAAATAACTCATTTTACTTTGCTTTTACTTGACTGTTTTTAATATAAAAATAGATTTAATTTTATTATAGTAATATTTTAAAATTGAAAGTACTTCTACTTTTACTTTTATTTAAATTTTTTGCTGCAATTACTACTGATCAAAGGAGCTCTTGAACTTAAAATTCTGTTCTTGGCCAACAACACTTTAATATTCCTAAAAACTAATAAATAATCTAATGGAAGGACTTTTGAAATTTAAGTTTTAAATAATAACTACTTTATTTTATGAATATTTTAGAAACGAAAAACTCTTATGTTTGTAAAACAAAAGGAATATAAAATAATATAAATTATAGCAAATTGACAAACAAAATAAAAGTGATTTTGCTCAGTGTCTTGATACTGTATTATACTGATAAACATCAAGTGGATATGATCAGTACTCTTGAATAATTTTCACGAATAACACACTGTCCATACGAATTCTGCCATCAAAAATGGCAATATTCGTTGCTCCAAACCATGAAATCCCCGCCCAAACGTGAACTACAAATGATGAAAATATGATTATTTAAATCGTATGCATTTTACGGTATAATTTATTTTTTAACTTATTTTTTTGAAAATCACTAAAATTGATCAGAACAGAAAAATTTAAATTTTTCAGGTTTTGACAAAAAAGAATATTGCAAAAAATATATTTTTTTAATTTTTGCTTAAAATCGAAAACATACTATTTAATCCCGATTTGATATTATTGTTTTCACTAAAAAATAAGAACCTCAAAGGTTTAAAAATTTAATTTTTCCAGTTAGTAGAATAAAAAATTTCAAACATTAATTAATGTTTGATTCAAATTAATAGTAAAAAATAGACAATAAAACACTGTGCAATTTAATAGTTTTTACAGAGAAATTTGAGCGAGCTCTTTTCTATTCACAGCTATTTTTACTAAACTCTATGTAACAAAAATACTCTTTATATAAAAATAACATGGTTCTTTTTATTTAAAAACTTAAAATATAAATATAATTCTCCTGCAGTTTTTTACCTTTTAAAGGGTGCTTAACTTTTGATTTGATTAGTTGGATCTTATCCTTGTTTTTCGAAAAGCAGCGCGTTTTGACATTTTCAAGGGCAATAGTGGATTCGTCTGTAAAAATCCAACACGGCGATTTAAAATCAACCTTGTGCTCAAGTAATTTTTTGCAAAATGCTACTCGGGCAGGTTTATTAATATCCCGAATAAGTTGCGCATACCGCGTGTGAGCTTGACGCCACCCTAATTCAAGCCTCAGCCTTCTCAGACTTCTTGCTAAAAAAGGTTGCATAAAAGCACAAGCACTTATATTCGAGTCACCGGGTTTTGGATTTTTGTAACATATGGGGTAATGAGTGCTAACTCATTGTTTAAAAGCAACACAAATAATTTAAAGAATCCATTATTTATTATAATATTTTTTAAATTTATTATTTAGAATATATTACTGTAGACTCTGCTTCAAGACCCACTTTTCCAATTAAATTGAAAAATGGGGCTTGGAGCTGGGCTTAAACCAACGACCTTTTCGTCACGGTGAGGAAAGGGTCACTGGTTCAAGCCAAGCTTTAACCCCTAATTTTTCAATTTAATTGGAAAAGTGGGTCTTGAAGAGTCTAAAGTAATATTTGTTATAAAAAAATTACAAAATCAAAAGCCGCTACAAAATTCTACTATAATATTTTTTATAATATTGTGCAATTAGGGTAACTGACTTAATTTCGGCCACCTTTTTTTATTTTTTTGAATAAGTTTTTTCTGGCTTTTTCAATCAAGCCAAAATTTGGCCTAAAAATCAAACAATAGCTATATTTGTTATTCCAGTGCAAAATTTGAATATTTCTGTTACACTTAAAAATCAGTGAAAGTTTAAACTTTTTTTTAAAGTGGCCAAAGTTAAGGCGCGTGCCATTTATTTCGGCCACCTACAAAAAACTGGCCATAACTATTGCTTAAACGAACAATAAAAATTTCTAAAGGTTGCAAATTTACCCTTAGGTATTGTTCTTGGTACATATAAATTAATTATTTCCCGTTTGCAAACTTCAATAGTTATTAGCAAGACATTTAATAATTATGTCAAAACCTTTAAAAAACAAGTTTTAATGATCTGTATTTTTTGTTAAATTTAAAAAAACGCCAAAAAAAGGCAAACGAGCAAAAAAATTCTTTATAAATACGGTAGTACGATGATATCTGAAAACAGCAAAAACGGCAGGTTCTTTCACATAAATTTTCTAAGGTTTTAGTGGCCGAAATTAACGGAATCTTAAAATACGCAGCCGAATAAACGCCATTTTGCGCGTGATTTTAAATTTTTTTAAAAATATATAATCACATAGTGCATTTAATG
The DNA here is from genome assembly GCA_030248175.1 of Microlaimidae sp. YZB2_3. Lineage (NCBI taxonomy): Eukaryota > Metazoa > Nematoda > Chromadorea > Desmodorida > Microlaimidae > Microlaimidae sp. YZB2_3. The sequence continues at coordinate 8,883 of JASAMX010002367.1, read as the reverse complement.
AAGAAATAATATTATATTTTTATTGTATTTTAAGCTTTTTAAATAATTGCTTATTATTGGTAAATAGTTTTGCAAATATTTTAAGCTTAAATGCAAAAACTTATTTAAAACGCTAGAAAAAATTTTAAAATGAAAATAAAATAATTTTTAATTGTATTTTAAGCTTAAATAAGCTTATTAGCTTAAATAGCTTAAATATTAAGCTTAAATAGCAAAAACTTATTCAAAACGCTAGAAAAAATTTCAAAATGAAAATAAAATAATTTTAATTGTATTTTAAGCTTAAATAAGCTTAAAATCGCTCATTTAAGGGCGAAGCTCCAGAGCTCCCTCCACTTTAAATGGTCGGAGCTCCGGAGCATCATATTGAAGGGTAGGAACATCACCAACGGAATGCCGTACAAGTTATAGTGTTTCTTTGAAAGTTCATATCTCTTGATTAAACCGTTACAAATAGTTTGAAAAAAAAAGTTACAAAGTTTTGGGGCACAGGTTAATATTTTCACAAAATGCCGTCAAAAAACCAAACACAAAAATTTTAACGCTTGTACCGCACCTTTTGCATAACCCTAACCTATAACCTGATTTTGAACAAATTAGTAAATCTAAGTTAGGTATATAAGATGTTGCTGTCAATGATATTTTATGCCGATGATTTTTTGAATACTATTTCAACAAAGTCGTTTTCAACAATAGCCGGCCCTTTTCCTGCGTCAGAATCTTTAAATAATGCTCCGGAGCTTACCTCTGTTGGATGTTCTACTGAAGCTATAGATTTTTATGAATTATCCAAAAATATGTCAATTTTGAATAATAATATTTGCCTACTTATCGAACAAAACAAGAAGATCCTGGAGCTAAACCGTACGGAACCTACCGTAGTTGGTGAAAGGATGTCTCCAGTAGCGCTAAACCGTTCAGATCAAAGGGTCGTTGATCAAGAAATTTTACTTAATGATGAATCTGCGAATATTTCTCAAGATTACTATTTGTCAAATGAGACAGTAGAACAGTGTTTTCTCAGCTCTCAAAGCACGCCTTCTAAATTTGCCGCCCGCCTTTTTAGAGGCGTTTTTAAGTCACCTGAGGAATTATTTGGTAAAAATGTAGCCGGACTATGTGGGAAAGGAAAACTTAATCCCCATAAAATAGCTTGGATTAAGCTAACCGTGGAAAGAAAATTTCCAAACAACTTTGATTTTGTTTGGAGGCAATGTGTAAAAACCATTGATACAATCAGCAGAAGGATACAGACGTTTTGCGAAAGCGGCCGAACTTATGAGTACTCGGACGTATTGAAAGAATTGTGCTTAAAACCTAAGCAAAATTAAGTTAAAGTTAAGGGTATTTTTTGGGTGACTAAGGTTTTTCCTATGTAAATTTCATGGATTAATCAGATAAAAAACACATTTTTAAATGCTTCCATTATAACAAAAAACCGCAAAACAAAAACAAAAAATTTTTTAAATAGATGTTTTATTATTTTTAGCATTTCCAATTTCAAAATTTTAGAGTAAAAAGCATTAATCAGCGAGCAACTTTGTTTCGTGGCGAGACCACTATGTCTTGTGGTTTTACTATAGATAGTGTGTGACCAAAAAATGTTTTTAAAGCTAAAAAAATTTGAAATACAAAAATTATTGAACTAATTATAATAAGTATAATTGTTTTAAAAAATTATTTGGTGACAAACTGTTTTATAATTTTGTTAACAATTTTATTGTTTTAATTTAAAAACTTTATTGTTTTAAATATTTTTGGTTATAATTATATGTGTGTTTTATTTTATTACTGTAACAAATTAATTTTTTGACAAACAAGTTTTAAGTACCTAATAAAATATCCCATAAATGAAAGTAGCGCTTACAAAACAAACATGCTATTTTTAAGTAATATATAATTAGTTGATGAAAACAATAGTTTAACACTAAATTCAGTACAATGTCGTTGTGGTGATTAGTTTCCAAAATCGTTACTCTATAAATTTTACAGAATTTAAATGTTTAAACTACAGTTCAAATCCTCGCGTCGTGAACCTTATAATATTTGTTTTTTATGCTTTTGATGCGTATAAAGTTTATGGTCATCTAAAAAGTAATGGTTGCATTTTTATTTTTCATTTGCTAAGTGAGCAATAACATTAGTTAAAATAAAAGGGAATATTTGCAGGTGCTTCGCGAAAGGTTCATTTTCTCACGGTCAAAATTAACCAGGTGCTCCAGGGTACGTTTGTCTTTGTCTCTCGGAGACGCGCGTCTCCGGAGACTCTCGTCTCCGGAGACTCTCGTCTCTGCCTCCGTCTTCGTTTGTCTTCGTCTCTGGGAGACTCGCGTCTCCGGGAAACGCGTCTCCGGAGACTCTCGTCTCTGTCTCTGTCTCCGTCTCCGTCTCCAAAGTGGGCGCGGATTGGAAACAAATTTCTATCAAGTCCGTCTCCCAGAGACACGCGTCTCTGGGAGACGCTTCGGAGACGCGCGTTTCCGTCTCCGTCTCCATGGGCTTCTATTTCTGACCAGGACTGTATATCTCGCGAACGAAGCCACCGATTTTTGTAGAAAGTGTGTAAAAACTAAAAAGCAAATATTTTTACACATTGATGTAATTCTTTTATGGAATGGACCCTTTTGATTAATTGTAAAAATATTACTTTGTGCTCCAAAATCTTGTAACAATTTTTCGTCGAAATATTTAACAGCCAAAAATAAAGCTTTTTATAGCGCGTTTTTTTACTAAGCAAATTTTAGTGCAAAAATATATTAAAAACCAACGTATTTTTATGCTCATTTTGAAACCTGATTAAAAATTTTTATAAAGTCTTTGTCAAGATATTAGAGTTTTAGTGAAAAAAAAACCTGCGACTTTTACCTTAAAACGGTCGGCAAATTTTGGCATAAGAAAAAAATGCTGAATTTAAGTCTCTTATGAAAATTTTTATTTAAATGGAAAAGTGTCAATTTTAAAATTTTAAAATTTTTATTTCAATAGAGTTTTCAACAAAAAAACGCAAATTTTTTTTGAATGGTTTTTCGCTTTCCATGTTTCACAAACAATGGAGGTAACAATCTCAGGGTTTTTTGAAGAAAACACTAAATAGGGAAATCATTTGATAAAATCAAAATAAATCAGGATGTAAAAATAAAGTTAACAACATGACGCCTGTTTTTTTATGTTTTCATAACAAAACTTTTTGCAGTGAAGAAGACCAGGATAAAATGATTAAAAAAATCCCTATTTTGGCCTTTTTAAATGGTAAGGTAAAAAACTGTTGCAAGGTTTGGAACGCAGAATAAAGTTTGGTCAAAAAATAGTCGAAATCAAAGAGAAAAATTTTTTTACTGTATTTTTAAGTGTTTATTCTAACGCACATTCTTTTTATAGAAAATTTTGTTTTTTTAAATCAAAGTGCAAAACCAAAAGATAAAACCATGGGTAAAACATTATGCAATTTATCCAAAAAATCTTTAAGTCCTGTATAAAGAGTGGCGTCCATATAAGCCATTGAATAAAATGCCTTTTGAATAGTTTTAAAAATGACACATTTAGCTTTCAGTTATGTCATCATAACGACCTATTTTTCATTAATTCGCGTGAATTTAAATAGATATTTATTTACGTGAATTTAGGTAAATTGAATTTTTCCATTATTAAATTAAACCAGACTTTATTATAACTGGCGTGAATTAACAGAAGAATATGACTTTAAAATAAAAATGTCAGTTAAATGGACTAAAATAATGTTGTTATAATCGCATATTATAATAAGGCTTCTTATTCAGGATTTAAACATCTTTTGTAAAGTATAATATATTTTTTTAATTTTTATTGTCAAGCTCACAATTAAGCTAAATTAGCCTGGGCTAATTGTGAGCTTGAGCCTGAGATTTATTGTGAGCTTGAGCTTAGTACTCACAATTAAATATATGTGAGTACCAATTGGTATTGAGCATTTGTGAGCAGCTCAATGCATCCCTACTGCGCACTGTATTAAAAATCATGGCTGTAACATAAATACGCACATTTAAAAAAAAACAATGAAAAATAATTTTGGCGTTGACACAAAAATACGTAAGAAAATCGGATTGTAAAACTAAGGAAAAAATTTTACACACAAAACCAGTAATAAGCAGTTCCAGGTGTTCCGGGCAAAATTTGGAATTTATAAATTTCGGTTCCTATTCTGAATTTTTGGAAAATTTCAATCGCGGTTCCGCTTCCGGGGGTTCCGCAGTTCCGCCCATCACTTTTTTTTTTGTTAAAAATGATGAATTTTATGCAGTTCTTTATTCATTTAAACGTATGTACATAGAAGAATGAATGTTCGAATGTTTAATTTTGCAGATATCTTGTTTCTTTAAAAATTAAACAGTTTAGTGATTGGACATTGGAAGAACACACGAAAAATTGGCAGTGTTTTAATGAAGGCGGGCGTTTGTGGCGCGATCAATAAGTCGCGCGTATCTAATGCGTTTCTTTTTTAAACTGCTTTTTTTAAATAGCACTCAAATGACGGAAAACGAGATGTTTATAAAAAAGGTTTTCGAAGATGAAAAGACGAGATGTCTAATGCAAAAGACAAGAGTCACACCGGTCAATTATTCCGAATGTCAAATTAACCAGAGATTATGAAGGTTGGGGTTTTAATCCTTAAGAGCCTTCAAAGGTGCGGTGCGGAGTCAAACTTTTTGTCTTCGATTTTGATAATTTTTTGTGAAAACCTTACCCCTGCCCCCAATAGCCTACAAAAGTTTTTTTCAACAAAATATCTCCAATGTTTCAGGAGCTATGACTTATGAAAGATTGCTTATTCTACTTTAATTTGATACCTTGATCGTTAAGATTGGTGCAGTATTTGTTGAGATATTGTGTTTCTCATACAAAAAACACTAGATTTTTCGCTAAAAACACGACAGTGAAGGGAAAAAGGTTTGGCTCACAAAATTACTGCCGTTGTTCGGTATTTTAAAATCACGTGTTTCTTGTACGGGAAATTGGGGCTATTGGGGGCCGGAGTAAGGTTTTTACAAAAAAATATCAAAATCGAAGACAAAAAGTTTGACTCCGCACCGAACCTTTAAGAGTTCATATATTTAAAAGTCCGCATTGGGATAGTAGCGACGCAAAAATTAACACAGTGCAGCACTGACGCGCAATACCTTCTGCGGATTTGCAGCGGAAAGAAACCCAAATAGTTAATATTTAGCGTGGGATTTGTATTACACAAGTTGCCCGTGTCGGCCATACGGCTGACAAATAATTTTTCCCGCATTTTTTATATTCATTTACTAATCTTTTTTTTAAATTCAACCTTTTTATGCCATTCCCGTGACTGTCAGTTTTACAGTGACCTCAGTTACCCACTCCAATTTTCGTTGGGGAGAAGGGTCTTTCCCTCTTTTAGTGAAAATATGTTGTCCAGCATAAAGATGTCCATGTTAACTTTTTACTAATTTCAACCACCTTATGATCCTCCCTGAACTATAAGGTTTCCCATAATATCTCATTTATCCCAATCTTTTTTGTGGTTGGGGAGGAAGGTTCCTTCCTTCTTTGGTAAAAATATACTGTCCAATATAAAGATGTCCATGTCATTTTTTTAAAATTTTAACCCATTTATGACATTTTCCAGACTGTAACCTTTGCAATAATACCTCATTTACCCCAATCCGTTTTGTGGTTGAGGAGAAGGGTCCCCCCTTTTGGTGAAAATGCATTGTCCAGCATAAAGATGCCCTTGTTATTTATTATTTGAAAAATTCAACCGTTTTATGACATTCCTTGAAATTCAAGCTTTGCAATGATATCTTATTTAGCAAAATCCTTTTTGTGGTTAAGGAAAAAGGTCATTCCTCCTTTTAGTAAAAAAATGTTGTCCAGCATAAAGATGCCCATGTTCAATTTTCCAAAAACATAATATTCTGAACCAAAAGATGTCCATGCAATTTTTTTTAAATTTGAACCCCTTTATGACATTCCCCTGTCTGTAAGCTTTGCAATAATATTTCATTTATCCCAATCCCTTTAGTGAAAAAACGTTGTCCAGTATTAAGATGTTTATGTTAATCTTACCAAAAACATCACATTCTGGTTTTACATTTGTTACTTACTCTTATCAATTAGTTTAACTCAATTCAGAGAAAAAAATCTTTAATTTCCAAAGTCCATAGGTTCCCCCTTTTGTGAAAATGTGTTGTCCAGGCTAAAGATGTCCATGCAAAAATTTTCTAAATTTTAATCCTTTATGACGTTCCCCGGACTGTAAGCTTTGCAATGATATCTCATTTAGCCCAATTCCATTTGTGGTTGGGGAGCACGGTAATTCCCTTCTTTAGTGAAAAAAACGTTGTCCAGTATAAAGATGTCAATGTTCTTTTTTCCAAAAAGCATAATATTCTCGTTTTACATTGGCTAATTACTCTTACTAATAAGTTTAAGCCAATTCCTGGACAAAAAATTTTTTAACTTCCGAAATCCATAGGGGGAGGGACCCTTTGGTGAAAATGCGTTGTTCAGTATAAAGATGTCCATGTAAGTTGTTTCAAATATTCAACCCCCTTACGACATTTCCTTGGGTATAAGCTTTTCAACGATACCTCATTCACCTTAATCCGTTGGGTGGTTAGGGAGGAGTTAGGGAACACACAGACAGACTCACAGACACAAACACACAGACATTACGTCTATATTTATATAGATAATAAATAAAATTGTGGTTTCGTTGTTTTCAAAATCTGAACAGTTATAACTCGATGTTTTAAGCGGATCAAAACAATAAAAACAATTTCTGAAATCTATGTGCACTTGAAGTTTTTGAGTGAAGAATAACCTTACTTTTTACCCCAAGTCCACATCACTGACGGTGCAAAAAGACACTAGAGTAATTATCATTTTTTGTTACTTTACTAAGTTAATAAAAAGGCCTAAAGATATCGCGGGAGAAAAAATAACACTGCTGTATTATAATTAGTTCAACGTACAAACAAATCATCCTCATATGGTATTTTTACACAGTCGGCATCCGCCCAAACCAAATGCGAATTTCCTATGGTCATGTTCATCTCAGACTAGGCAACAACCTTTCTGCCTAAACATACGCCCGGGGAGATATTGGTCTTTTTTCCGCTCTATTCTTAGAGCATTTTTCAGGGCTAGTTACTAAGCTAATAAAAATTACCTGAAGATATCGCAAAGGATTCATTAAAAAAAATAACCACAAAAAATTAAAACACAGTGCAACGAAACGAGCACACACAACCTCTTACTTCCACAAGAATATATAACACAAGAGAATGTCCGACTGTACACTAAAATTTTGACCAAAATTTAGCAAGAAAAGTCGCACCTTCAATTCCGTGTGCGACTTTTCTTGCAAAAATCCGCCATTTTTAATACAGTGTAAGTTTTCTTGCAGTGGGGATTGCGAACTTTTTTTGCACCCAATACTGCTTTATTCGCACTGCGATTAATTTAGCAATGCGAGTCTAGCTGCACAACAAAAAAACGAAGCGAAACGAAAATTTTGTGTTTAAATGTGTAAAAGTCGTTTTTTTAACGTTAAGATGTTAAAACTTTTTAGTTTTAATGAAATAAAATAACTTTCCAACGTTTTAAAATTAATTAAAACAAATTTTGAAGTGTTTTGCTCCATTGAAACTGTACTATAAAACCGAATTGTGTGTGCGCTTGAAATAATATCTTGGGTGTGAAATAGAATTTACGCCATGCAGAAAAAGGACTAATAAAAGCTTGTTTTGACATTCTCGATGTGACCAGTAAGATTCTTAATCATCAGGTCACCGTATGCACGAGGCTTTAAGATCTCCATACACCCTAAATAGTTTAAAATCGATATGTTTACTATAGTTGCGTTCAGTAATTAATGAATTGCGTGGGCATGAATCACCATAAGTACCGTGTGCCCCCGATATTTTAGTTTCCACCTTAGGGGCTATTTTATCCCCAATTTTTCAGTATATTTGAACGTTTCATCTTAACCCCAACTCAAGGACTGTTTCAACCCCTATTGTTAAAGTATTTTCTTCAACGTGTCAACTTGGCCCCCACCTTCGGACTATTTTAGCCCCAATCTTAAAGGGTTTTCTTCAAGGTGTCATCTTAGCCCCTACTTAAGGGCTATTGTAGCCCCAACCTTTGAAGAAGTTTCTTACAACGGGCTGAGTTACAACCTATATCTGAAGCATTTTCTTATTTTTAAAGTTTGGGCCATTATAATTTTGATAAATTTAGTGCTCGATAGTGAAATTTCAGTCCCATTATCAAAACAAGGGGCCATTATGCCCCGCCTATCTCAATGTACCGCCCACTTTGACCACTTTGATTGGTTATATTAATTGAATTGACCAATCAAAACAAGGTGCCAAATAAACCCCAGGCTAAAATAGCACCTATCTTGGCACGCTTTTAGTGGACTCGCCCCTGGAAGGCTACCCCTCCCAGCCATAGGTGGACAGCCTCTTGGATTTTTTTTTTGGGGGGGGGGTCTTGGAAATTTTTGGGTCGAGAAATTTGGAGGCGGGGGTCTGGGTGTCCCAAAAATTTTGGGGTATACCTCAAATACCCCATTTAGCGTTTTTAGTACTGGGACGTGGGACCCCCCAAAATTTTACGAGGGAGGGGTGTCGGCTATAATCGGGATTTTTGGGGGGTATAACCGCCCTGCGCACCTATGCTCCCCGCAAGACCAATTCTTAACCCCCTTAAAACCCTTGGTCAAGCCACCTTCCCCTGAACCACTGTTTTTGACCCTCCCCCCACCCCCTCGCACTGTATTAAAAATCATGGCTGTAACATAAATACGCACATTTTTAAAAAAAAAACAATGAAAAATAATTGTGGCGTTGACACAAAATAATAAATAAATAAATT